>QWTY01039799.1:0-15586 GCA_008033365.1 Pseudorectes ferrugineus
TGCTTCACTGAAGCATAAAATGTGGTGTACATTGACTCCTTTGCTGTGGTTTTCTTTCCAGACACATAGCTTCATACCTATCCCAGGGCAGAGCCCCATGGCTGTGGGAACTCTGATGAGGGTTTTTCAGTCTAAAGGGTTTTGTGCCCAAAACATGCATACCAGAACCTCTTTGCAATGAACAAGGTTCAGTTATTGGCCTCATGAACCATTGCATGGCTGCTGAACTCCCACCACTACATCATGAGTTTACTGTTTTGACATCCTCAGCCCTCTCCTTGCATGTTCTCCACCACCTTCAAAGTCTGTGTTTTGATCCATTTCTATTTTTTCCATGACAATACACAGAAGAAAGACCATTGTTGCCAGTTTCCTTTTCTTTGTACTTAATCATTCTAAATTCAAAATTTGAGGTGATAAATACAGCAAATATGTTTTTAATTTGACCTGATGGATAACAATGTCTGAGAATCTTTCAGCACTTCCTAGTAAGAAGTTTTTACTTTACTGTTCTTACAGTCTTATTTTCTGCTTATGAGAGATATTGATCACATCTATTTTGGTCTCTATTACTATGTCTCATTTTATTTCTTTCAGGATGACTGAGGAGTTTTCCTGTCTCTGAAATTTAAATAATTAAGTCTGTTCATAGATTCATTTATTCTATAGTCTGTGAACTCCCCTAATAAGGTCATATGCCATGGGTTCTTTTTCAAAAAGATTGTAGGATAGTTTTAAGTAGCTGAACTGTGATTAACCTGTGGGTTTACATGAATGAGAGAAGCATTCATCTTATTCTATTTTCAAATGCATGTTCAGACCCTGTTGCAAAGATATACTTTGTCTGAGAACAAGCTATTGGCTTTAATTCATGTAGGATGAAATTATATAACAGTGTTTATCAGGTCAAATTTCCTGATGTCTTGTCAAGTTACAATAAAATTAATCAGTCCATATTTTTTTCTTTTTTATTTGTTACCCAGTTCTGTAACTCTGAGAGAGATGGAATACATTTCAGTTAATGTGAATAGAAGCCAATTAGGTAAAAGAGAATCCCAGATTTTAAGGATTACATTACAGCCTTTCTAAAAAATAGGTCATCTGAAAAACTTTCAGAGCTAATAGTTACTGAAAATGGAATGGCTATTACTTACTGCTGCAGCATCCTCTGATCTTCACAGGACTCTACACGGGTCTGTTTATTACTGTTTTCTTTAAAATGGAGCCCTTCTGCCCTTACTTTTTTTTTTTTTTAATGTGCTCAGTACTTAAAGAGTGGAGTAGTAAAGACTTAGAAAAAAGAGAGACTATCTGTGACTAATATTTTAATCCACAGCCCTGGAAAATTCCCTGTGTGTGATTTGAGCTGTTGCACAGCAGGCTGAGTGCAAACATTGCACCTCTGTGCTTCTCAGGGTCCTGTTGGGTCTGTTTATGAGACCTTCTGTAAAGGTTGGTGCATGTGGGAAAGGTATTATCAGTTTTTCATTGCAATTTCACTAACAGTCCTTTCTCAACAAGGAGTGTGGAACCAAAGAACATTAAGCAATGGATAAGGGTGAAATATACGGATAAGAACAAAACCCTACAAACATTGAAGAGAAACAGGGTAACAGATAAACCTATTTACCTTACAGAATACACCTTGTGTTTTCCCAAATTTTCACAGTTCCCTTGAGAGTCATAACATGTATCTTGTTCAAAGCTTCCCTTTAGAACAAAGAGCTCCCTATTTGTATTTACTTTATTTTGCATACAGAACAGGCAATAGAGTGAATTTTAGGAACTTACCGAACCAATCCTGTTGGATAAAGTGATTGAGTTACTAATTTTATTGGTGGAGACAGGTTGCCTTCAAAGTCAAAGGAATAAGAGGCTGTATTCATAAGAGTAAGATGAAGCATTTTCTTAAGTGCATTTGGACAACAGTAGTGAATGGCACAGGAATTAGTATTATACCTCTCTGAAGTGGTCTCGAAAAACTTTTTAGAAATTTAGTCACCTCTGGTTTATCCAAGTCTCTGACAAAGACTTCTGTGCTCATCACTGGAGCTGTGAAAGCACATGAAAGGAAAAAATCTTAATATGGGTTTGTTTTAAATGCTAAAGTGAAAATTTTTTTGATATATGTTTTCTGAAGTCAGAGAAAGCATAAATGTCCAATTTGTATGAACAAGCATTTTTCACACAATATTCAAGTGCAGATATACAGCTCATCTGAACCATAAAAATTACATGAAATAGCTATGTCCAGTGTGCAGGTCTGCTCAAGTCCTTGTGATGTGTCTCCCTTTGTTCCTACTTCTCACTTAGCTAATACACATTTTGAAAATGTACAGTGGGGCTCCTGCCTGCTAAATGGGCTTTAAGCAATCTTCCCTGGCAAAACATCCAAAGCAAAAGAGGGTGGAAGAGTGATTTATCTTATGGACTTTTCATGCCCCCTGGTGGAAAAGCCTCGGTGTAGCCGTAAGGATTTCCTGCAGAAAGGTCTGTAAACAGATGTGTGGTTCCTGAGACGTAGCTGAGCCACATTCTCGTTCGAGGCACTTCGCTATTATCGGTGTACAGCCCATGCATAAGAACACACAAGATCCCAAGTTACAAATGAGCACCTGGACTCATTTAAGTGCTGCTAGCATGATGTACATTGCTCATGCAGTATAAATTGTTGGCCTGAAATTTCTTGCAGGCAAATGATGCCAAGCTCTTAATATATATAAAATGAACTCTAGTAACTTAAGCAAAATAATCACAATTTTCCCCACTGTCTTTCCAGGATTTCAATCTGGAGGGTTTTGAAGGATACACAATACCTTGTTACAAACCATATAATGTTTTAAAAAGTATCCAACTGACAACCTTGGCTAACATTGTATCTTCTATCTAGATTACTTCAATATGTCATGTCCCTATCACACCACTCTGTCCATGGTCCCAAAGCCAAGGATTTTTGTCTTGTCCAACCTTTCCATCTGGAAGTAATGAGCTTAATATTCTGGCTCTACCCCCATAAAAGCTATGTCACAAAAAAGTAGCAGTCTTACGAACTGCTGTATACCCTGAAGACAAATTTGAGATCCATGCAGCCTCTCGAAGTTCTACTCAGATTCATTTAAAAACAAGTTTTCCAGTCTACTCCCATAAGACCTACAGCATACCACAAGACTGAGAGCCATTTGACAACCATTTATGCTTAAATCCTGTCCTAGACATGTCAGAGGACTTTGCTTAACAGATAATGAAGGACTAGGATGGTCCTTTGGGGAAAACCACATTGTGTTATAAGATTTGCTCTTACAATGGCTATTCTTTTGGTTGTAATTCCTCTGCAAGCTAAAGCAGAGGAAACAGAAGTTCTTCGTTTTCACATCTTATCTTGTGTAAAGTGAATGCAAACTCTTGTCTGTCTTGTTGTATGTATGGAGCAAACCACCACGCAGGTAGAAGCTCGATACCCACCAGCTCAAGCCTGAACTCTGAGTGCACATTCATCAGCACAGCCTGGTGCCTGAGAGCATCGTCAGGGCTCCCTTCACTGCTGCTGTGTGGAAGCAGCAAGACCTGTTCTGAGGAGGGTCTGCTTTAAATCTCTTTTCCTTGCATTTTCTTTCTTTTATCACAGGGGGAGAAGGGTGGGATATCACTCTGAGCAGAGTTATACAAGTGATGTCCTAAGAAATATCAAAAGTTACTGAAACACTTATTATGAATTGTTTTCATTTTCTTGTGAGGTATTTTTTGTCTCAGTTTTCTAGTATTATCAGCATTTTGCAAAAACTGGAATTCTGTGCCAAAATGTGACAGTATTCCACAGACACCTCACCCAGGCTGCATAAATTTACAGAGGAAAACTTATCTCATGTACCTTAGGCACCTATTTTTGGTTGGGATTAATCTTCCATTGGAAGTGCTTCTCTCCCCTCAGTAACTATAGACAAAGATAGCCCTGGAATAATGTTTAAATAACTAAAATAAGGTGGCATCAGTCCCATTTTTTGATGCCAAGATTAAAAACAGAACTCACTGAGTCAACTCTTGTGTCTATCATATTCTTACATCATTATAAGAACACATTTTGTAATTCCTTGACTATTTTAATTGCATCTAAATGGAACTCTTTTGCATTTAATTGAAACTACTTTCAATGCCTCTCAAAATAGAAACTGATTTTAAGAATATTCTCTTACTCTTCACTAGGAAGATGTGCAGGTACAGGTGGATTAATCATATATTCTTAGAATCACTATTATGCTACTGCTGGCCAGAAAAAAAAATAGTAGAATTTAAAAAAGCAGATGTTCTGAAATGAAAATTCTTTGCACAGTGCTATTAGATTTGCTGAAATTAAATTTTGGCAGATAGGAATATTCTAACATTGCCAAAATGTCCTGTTTTATAATTTTGGCCCCCGGCATCTAATATTTCCTTTCAAAATAGTTTTGCATGTTTAATGTTCTTATGATGTGTTTCATTTTGTGTTCTCAGTACAATTAAAAAGTCAACCATAATCAAATGTTTCTCTCAGAGACATTTCAGTTGGTACAAGATATTTTTCTTAAAACTTTCTCTTCCAGATAATTTTGAAATTTTCAAAAGTTGTGCCTAACTGGCCTAAAACCAAATCTGAAAATCCTCTGAAAATTTATTTTCTACATAGATATGATTTACTGTTGATATTCCACCAAGAGTGTGTCAGTCATAGACCTCTTAAAAAGCTGAAAGGAAAAGAGATTCACTGTTCCTCAGAGAGAACTTCACCCTTGATGAGCCAGGACTTATGATCCAATTCCGAAACTGCAAGAGTACCCTGTACAAAAGCACTTTTCTTCCAGTGAATCTGTGGAGAAATTGGTGGTATCTTTTGGGTCACCCTGCAAAATTAAAAGTGATTAGAGAACATAAAATAAAGTAATATCATCTCTGAAAATACAGCTGTGTTAGTTTTTAGCATTAAAATGCCTGACTGGTTTAAGTTCATGGTTGCTCTCATTTTCCTCTGTGACGTTCATGTTCAAGAAACCAGAAAGGAAGTATTTCTTTAGAGCTATAGATTCAGAGACATCAGGTTTGATCTGTTCATTTATTAGCATCAGTCTGTGTAGCAGTGTCTTCAAATACAAATTTGCTGTAAGGAGCCAGATCCCTCAGCCTATTGAGTTCATTTTGTTCTGCTTCATAGCTCACTTTACAGCAGTGGAAAATGATGTGTACCATCTGGAGGGTCCTTCTGAATATTTCCTCTGAGAAGATGGACTCTCTGGTTGTTGTACAGCCAGCAGAAATGTCTTTGATGTCTGTGACACCTCTGCTGTGCTGCCTGGCATGAGGAAAGGGGTGTATTTACAGAAAAGACAGAGAATTTGGAGAGAAAAGCATTTTCACTGCCTGATTTTTCCCAGAGTCTAGGAGTTCAATTCACTGGCAATATTTTAAAGCATTTCTCAGCAGTGTTTTGTTCGAATGATGACGGCGCTGTAGCGCCGACCACACTTTTCAGCCACTGTCTCCCCTGCTTTCCTCATTAGCAGAATTCAGACCCAAATTGTTTCTTAGCACTTGGACATCTTTTCTTTTTGCTTCTCCCCAGGTCACCACTTATGCTCTCCTCCTGGGTGTGTGTTGGCACAGGATATTGACTGTATTGATTGCTATGTATTGATGGCTGGTTGACTCCTAGGCTGAGATGTCAGCCTGACTGCAGCTGGGCTCTGCAGGGGGACAGACAGACAGACACCTCCTGAGAGGTCCTCTGGCAGGCTGAGCTTAGTGAAGAAGGCTCCTATGGCTATAGCAGATCTCAGTGTATTTGCAGCTCCTTGCCTTCAGCAACTATTTAAGCCTTGATTTACTTCAGTCGATCCAAAATGTGCCATACTAACAAAAAAAGAAGACCCTTAACAAGCAAGCGATCCTTCCCTACACCTGCAACACACACACTAACATACAAACTAACAATCTTTATAAAAAAGGTAAATTCAGCTTTCAGTATCATAGTGATCTGGTCATGTGCTGAAAATCAATCACAGAAGCAAAGAGGAAACTACTACCTCTCTCCAAAAGAGTTTATGATGCTAGTATAAAAGTTAGAAATATGGGATAGTCACAGGTGGGAAGAATAAGGAAACAATGAGGCAACGTTAGTGGTTGTGAAATGTCTAAAATATGAGATAAATTTTCCTGCTTCATTTGGTCTTTCTCCCTGCATGTCTGATTCTGCAGAAGTTCTGTTTTGATAATGTTCATGCTCAAAATTTTTATAAAAGAGAGTTAATTAAATCACCCTGAGCACAAATGTGTCCAGGATGAAAATGATTTGTTGTAAGGATTGAAACTATTCTGATGGTAGCTCAAGAGTTAGGATGATTATTTTCTTGTACAAAACTTCTTGAAGAGCAAGCAGCTACCTCTGAGTGATCTTCTGATATCTAATTATTTGTCCACAGGTCACATAAATTCCTATTGCTAAGCAGGTTACTTTTATGTACTACTGTTGAAATCTGAATACAACTGCTTTTCAAGTTTCATCTAATTTTTCAAGACTGTCTTTCAGAGGAAATGGAATCTAATGTGATTTAACTGTTGGAGGAGGTAGAGGGGGGTTAAATTCAGTCAATTTATGTTCATTATAAACAAATCCAAATTCCTAGCTAGTATGGTATGACTAACATATGTCACATACTACAGCATGTCTGGTGTACCCTTTAACATTTTAACAGTCCATCAGACATTAATGTGACTTAAACATCAAAAACAGGTTCATTTTGCCATTAATATCCTGAAACAAGAACATCTAATATACACATCCTGAGATTTAATCTGTAAACATAACCAAAAATGTCTGGATGAAGGGGGCTTGTTTATATTTCAGTAGTGCTACTTCCATGAAGCATGTGTCTGCTATCTTTAGTGTGCAACTCTAGCATCCTACCATTGAGAGACCCCTAATGTCTTTGATACTGTTAGGGAGACTTATAAGTCTTCTGCTGACAAACCAGTCCCTTTGTAGATCGCCTAAAGTTAAAGCTACTGATAAACATAACTTGTCTTATAAAGAAGGGAAGAATTTTAAAACCACTTCAAACATGCTCAAGATTTCCCTATTCATTTTTCCATGGTGTGAAAGTAGGTTCTGAAGTGAGCAGGAATTAAGTGGACATGCTTCTCTTTACTGAAGTAATGACTTGTTTAATAAACAAGAAAGGAGAAGGAAAAATGTGTCAGTGCATGCAGTGACAAAATAAGGTCTGAGGAAAACTTAATAAAACGCAAATGAACTTTCAGTTCTGTCAAATCCCTCTGTTTATTTGTTCTATCATTATTCAAATACTTGGTTCTTGCATTGATGAATGCTCAAGGAGGTACTTTTCTTAGGAATTAACATCGGACGAAGCATATGTGCATTTAGTCTCCAAACACACTGTATCTATCAACTCTGTTAGGAGTGAGTGAAGCCACCACAGTCAGGAAGATAATGAAAAAAGAGAAGGAAAAAAAAAGAATAGTTATACCCTTTGATATCTGCAAGATTGTTTAATCCAGCTCTTACGCAGATAAAACCACAATGTAATTGCTATGGAGTGAATTGCATTAGCAACTATGGCCTTGGAAAACCAGCCAGATACATTCAAGGTCTGAAGTACAGATGAATACTCCATGTCTTAAATCAATCATTGAACCAGTGGAATTTGTCAACAGCATGAATTTTTTGAAGAAAAATGCAGATTCATCTGAACTTTTTACACCAGTGCATGTGTTTCCATTAAATTTTTTGTCAGGACTGTTTTGCAAGCTGAGGCTGGAATTTCTCATCAAAACCAGGCAGAGAAAATCCCTTCTCAAAATAGCTAATGGCATGGAAAACTCCTTTGGCATAGAAGAACAAGAGCAAGGACTTCAGTATGGTCTCCTGAGCAATCTTATTTCAGTATGTGAAACAGAGCCAGCACAAACCTGAGCACGGGCAGATGGTTGTCTGCACAGTTAAATTGTTAGCATGGTCCTTGGCAATAGTTTGGCCTGGGCTAACTGCCTTTCTCCCAAAAATGTCCCAGCACAGCTGAGGGGATAGTTTGAGCCAGTATAGATGCAGTCAGCATGTTTTTGGGGGGTAAAAGCAATTAACTGTGTCAACACAAGCCGTGCGAGCTGGCCTCAGGTCAGACAGCAGTCCCTGGGCAATTTCATTACTAGTACAGCTGCAATACAGTAGTCCCTGTGAGCACATGGGGGAGTTATAAGATACTAAGGGAAAAGACTTTTTCACATGCATTTTTGCTGCAGATTTTTCTGGAATGGTCTCAGCTTTGTCCCAGTGCAGACTGAAAATGTTTTCTGAAACCATGACTTTTTGGCAAAATAAAATTCTTGTTTTCTCGCCAACTCTAGTACCAATTTGACACTATTGACATAGAAATGAACAGAATGTATACTAGTTAAACCCCTAGTGTGGGTACAGTTTTGCCGATAAAAGAATAGTTTATACATATTTCTCTTCCTGTAGTGCTGCAACATTAGGGGGTTCATTCAAATTTCCCACTCAGATTCTACGTTAACTATTTTTCATGTCCTCTTTCAGCAAATGTAGCATGAGAAAAAACCAGGAACAAAGAGGGACTAAGACATGAATGAACACAGGCAGCACGTTTAAATACCTCTGTATTCTGAACAAACACAAAAATCAAGACATATGCATTGCTCTGACAAGGTCCTAGTCGTTGATAAAATTTAGGGCATAATGGGGACATTGATAATTTACTTTAGGGGATATTGCTTTACTCCTCTGTACCATGAAAGCTGTGTGCATAGCTTTGAAACTGTGCATTCATCTTTCTATGTGTAGATGTCTGAGTTTGTCAGCTGAGGACACGGGGGTTCCACCTCCAGGTAGATGTCAAAAATACCAGATCTACTTCAGTCCATGTTCTGTAAGAGCAGTTTAGAAAATGTCCACACAGCCACATGTCTACACTTAAAACTCTTTGAAGTTAGATGGGATTTCTTGCATCCTGTCATGTTTCTAAACTAGAACAATTGCCTTTCCACTAAAGATCTGTGGATACACTCTCTGAAGTTTTCAGTCTTTGTGTATGAAGATTTCTTTTTTCAGAGATAAATCCTGGAAACTGAGAAATGCGACAATGGGAAGTAGAGGGGAGTGTTTTGAAGGAGAAGCAACAATTTGTAAGTATGTAGTTGTATACCCAGCTGAGATAATATGATGTTCTTATCTAGGAGCATTTCTAAAACCTTAAGTGAGCAACTTAATAAACCTGAGAGAGTTTTAGCAATTAGTGATGAGACCCTCCTGCATGAGTGCATCCAGACTTTTTCATCATCACCAGGTTTCACTTTAAAATTAATTTTCTTGCAGCCTTGACTCTTCTAAGTACCCATAAGATATTCTTATGTTTACTGATTTCACTTGCAGAGCTCTGTAACTGTTTTGCATTCTATGGGGGATAGATGGTGTTTTCTTCAATTTTCAGTTCCTGGAGACAGGTTGCTCTGCTTTATCTTCCAAGGAGCAGTAGCTGTTGTCCCCATCTTATGAGAGGAAATAAGAAATATGAATATTGATGCAAATAGTGTTTGTTATCTTCTTGCTCTCTCACACTTTTAAAGCTAATTGCATGATGAGAAGTTGATTCATGTTCATTGAACACTTGGGCTTAAAAATGCACAGTTACAGATACTTCCAACAAGCTAATGTCTTTCTCTTTTTATAAGTTCAATAAAAGTTAGTCACCGTGACTTTGTGTTAACATTTAATTTCTAAACAATAGTCCATGCAGAAATCAGGTCCTCCACAGGGAATAGCTATTGTGAACCATATTTCTTTCCTTTCATTTTAGATTATTTGTGTTTTGCCTCACAGCCAAAATGAAACCTAGTTTCTCTCCTTTGACCACATCTCAATGTGGATAGTACGAAGCACTAAGAGCTTTCCATTGCTGTGGTATATGCTGTTAATTGCTAACATATTCTGCCACATCATTTTTCAAATTTTGGAACTTTTTAACTATACCACAACTCAACAAATATTAACAGGACCAGACATGTCTTGGAAGATGGTACTGCTAGTATTTCCTTCCTCCTTTGGTTCCCACTGAGCAGATGTAAATCACTTTGGGACTGCGTTTCAGTTCTAAAACCTGTTTCAGTTTTGCTCAAACCTAATTGGAGGTCATGTGGAGTTTTCTTTCTTTCTCAAAAACAGAAAAAAAAAAGCAGTCTTTGAGCTTTAATTGCCAAGGAGCTCTCCCCCACAGAATCCACTTAGGCAGATATCTTGTAGGAAATACATGAAAAAACACAGCCCCCAGTTTTTACTGAGAAATGAGACAAAATTGTAACTGGCAAATACTTAGCCTCTCAAGACCCTGACCACATGGCCTGCTCTTGTTCCCTTCGGCAGTTCCTCTCTCCAGCTCTCTTCAGGACCTGGGCTGTCTTGGGTGATGCATTCTGCACTGAGCCTTCAGAGCAGGGCATGATCCTCAGTAGGGCCCTTGAGTACTACTAAGATTCAAACAAATGATTAATAAAGAGCAGATCCCAGGCTATAAATTGCATTTCATTCACACCATTCAGATCTCGCTCCCACAAAAGGAGCTTGTCTACATTCATTTGGTGCAAAATGAGGGATGGACTCAGGTTTCGTGAGTCTAAAACCAGAGTTTTCTTCCTCCGTTGGGGAATCTTAAGTTTTCTTTTGAATAGAAATTTAGATTAAATAAAAAATACATTGCTGCTTTCACAATCATCTTGGCTGGAAGCCAGGGAGTCCTCCTCTGTAATTCTGCTTATTCTTTGCAGGTGCTTTCTGAACATTTGCTTTGCCCTGGGCGAGTGACTGAATATAAGTCTATTTATCCAAATGCAAAATGTGAACAGTACTGCTTGTGACCAGTGATTGGGCTGCCTAACATCTCCACCAGTGCATACATATTATTTTGTTACTTGATGTGACTGAAATAGGATTTTCATTTTATTTCTTCATTGAGAAGAGAAAAATACATGTAAATACATATCATGTTACTAGTTGAATTAGCTTCTTAACCAGAGACAAAAGACTGGGGCAACACCAAACAAGCAAATAAACAAAAAAACTCCAATACAGTCACTGCTGCCTCAGGAAAACGGGCTTTGACTCATTTCCCAGTTTTTCTCTAAAAGAACTGTAACAGAGCATCAGTGGTATGTAAGACTAGGGGAAAGAGACAACTTGAAAGAGAAAAAGAAAGGTTTTAGGGATTGTTTTTTCTTTGTTTTTGTTTTGTTTGGTTTTGGTTGTGTTTTGTTTAGCTTGGGGATTTTTTTTTTAATGTGGAAATGTGTTATTTAACAGTTCTATAATAATTTGTCCCTTGAAAAAAATAAGTATTGACTATAAAGTGATCCAAATACACTTTTCCTCAGCTGTGTGTACATTCAGCTTCATTCTCTTGCATCTTTTCGGGGCCTTGGAAGATGACTTTAGTTGAAGCAGAGCAGTGCCCTAATTTTATCACTACTAATACAGTATTGGGTTGTGTCACTGCAATATTAGGGTATGTACCCAGTATTGAATTGCTTGGGTATAGGGATTTTCTTGGGGCTGTAGGTTTTTAGGCACTGGTTAAAAAGGGATAAAAAAGCTTTTTCTGTCAGCTTGCAATGTAATGTTTTCAAACATTGGACAATTTTATCCAAAAAGAAAAGCTTAACTTCTTTCAAAATCATAGCTAAGTTGCATAATACAACACCTTCTGTAATGTGTTTCTAAGAGATAAGTCTTGCTTGCTGTGCAACTTTAGGCAGCAATGAAGATTTTTGTTGAGTTTATAAAGTTGGCTTTTAAAAACATATCTGGCCAGAAAACAAGAATGTTATTTCAGTTAAAATCAAGGTTTTCACATTCATTTTTATTCTGGTGGAGAAGTAAACCCAATACATGTACTTTTTTTCCTCCTAATGAGAGATACCAGAATAATTGACAGCATTGCAATTCCAGTATATAGATACAATTAAGGAGAAAATTCTTGTCTTGAATTGAGCCACTGGCTTTTTCAGTATAGATCTCATAGACCTTTTACTGGATTTGAACACAAAATTCACCCTTGACATTTGTAAAGCCTGCCAATGAAGAATACTCGGAAATGATAAACATATTGTTGTGAAGTTTCAAGTTTGACAAATCACTATTCATAAGAAAAAAAAAATCAACTCCATTCCCTGCTTTGCAAGACTATACATAAAGAAAAATGCATAATAAGACTATTTTTGAAATAAGTTACATTGAGGTCAGAATTTAGAGATTCAGGGTGAAGAGTCAGCTTCTTTTCATATTGTACTAATTTACAACACACTGGGACAAAATATTACCTTAACAAATTTCACCAGCACTTTTGAGTACATGAAGTACACAGAAACAATATAACCCTCATGATTATCTTCTCCTTGGAAATGAATGTAACCTTTAGAAAGCTAAAATCCAAGCACACACATTCAGCTGCTATAATTTCCTTTAGCCCCAGCTCAGTTTTCAGGGCTGGTAATACCGTGCTTGTGGATATGTTTACACAGAAATAGTCTCAGAACAACCTTCCACACCAGAGTTTTTGGTGCAGAAAATGAACAAATATGGGCTAAGGCAGAAGTGGAGCACACAGAACCCAGATTGCCTGAACTCCTGGGGTCCATGATGTTGCCAGGAAGGCTCAGAGGAGTGTCAGCCTGAAAGCTGCCTCCCAAGAGTTGACAAGGCATGAGGGGTGCAGCAGGTTGGCAGATACAGGTTCATTCTTCCATGGTGATGTAGCCCAGCAGAAAGGACTCCAGTCCTTATGTTTGAAAGTGGCATTGCCACATGAGTGCAGGAACAGAGAGAGCTTTACTCCTAATGATCCCAGTGTGAAAGCAAAGAATGTGAAATGGGCTTATTTGGTAGCACTCCAACGTGAAGGCAGAAATACCAGCATTTGCCAAGTGAGAAGGATGAAGTCAGCAGAGAGAGTATTTTGTTTCTAACTTTAGAAGATACTGCAAACAATGGAAGGAGGGAAGGGGGCTGGCTTTTATTTTAAAAAGAAAACTCTTTCGCACGCAGTTTACTCTATTGTAGCATTTGCACTTAACATAGGCCAGCTTTATTTTATTTATTTTTACATGTTTGCTCAATTTCAGATGGGGTGAGTGAGCCCTTAAAAATATACCCTCTAGGTTCATGATATACATCAGAGCTGTA
The DNA here is from genome assembly GCA_008033365.1 of Pseudorectes ferrugineus. NCBI lineage: Eukaryota > Metazoa > Chordata > Aves > Passeriformes > Pseudorectes > Pseudorectes ferrugineus. The sequence goes on from QWTY01039799.1 coordinate 13,229, forward strand.
TAAATCTCCTAGGAGACTTAAACAAAGAGAACCTAAAAAAGATGTTCCTTATTTTGCTGCAGTTCTGCCCATGATTAATGGAAGTCTCTGATGATGACTGCAACTCAGTATATTTCTTGGCACTGTCACTGTGTTTTCCTTTCTTCTCAGCTGGGTCAAGTCATAGTGACTATAAAAAGTAGAAGCACTAGATTTTTCTTGACAGATCATAATATAAAAGAGGGCCTGCTGCTGTACAGGGTGTTGTTTCGTACATAACTGTGGGTGTTTGTGAGGACATGGTAGAGATTAGAACACGATAACTAGCAAAGAGAACAAGGATTCAGATGAACTTTTGCAAAAGGAACTCTGCCCCATTTCTGCACCGGCAACATTTCCTATGAATGGCTCTTTGTCCTGGTGTGTTTGCTAAAGAGGGCTTTATTTTGCTTTTCAGGTTTACAATCACCCAGTTTCTGTTTGGGCTGCAGCATCCAGAGTGCCTTCTCTAAGTCCAAAGTCAAGCATGCTGAGTGCAGCTCAGGAGGCAAAGCTGCTATAGTGTTTCGACTTCTACAAGTTTTGCCAATTTTCTACTGTACTGAGCTGTCAGAGCCTGGCTTCAGTCTAGGTGTCATAAAATGCCCAGGGAACACCCCCGGTCAGCTCACTTGAGAAGTAATGAATATTTTAGCTCAGAAGCTACAGAGGAGAGGCCACATATGAAAAACCATATACATGATTTTAGCAAGCAATATTTGACATAGATTTTCTTAACTTTCCTGGAGCTTTGATATCTTACATAGGGAGGGAATTTTGCAGATATTTTTTTATAATACCCTGTACTTTAGTGCTTTTTGGTGCTTTTGCTTTGCTGCAGGACATATTTTGCACACAGTGACCACCGAAGACTACAGTGTGGACTAAGTCATGTCTTCAGGCCCCATATAACTTGAGGAAAATAGAATTAAATCATGAAGAACACAACGACTCTTACAGACTTCTCCCCATTTTTGAAAATTTACTTAAGAAGAAATGATTGTGACTAATAGCTCAGGGTATTATAATGATACAGAGGCTATTTTAACCTTGATGAGCAAGAGCACTCAGCATGTCCTTTCAGTACAGCCCACATATCTGAGGATTTTCAGGGTGCTCTAAATCACTCAAATCTGATCCGTCACATTAAAAAGTGGTGATGGTGGTACAGACATCTTTCTTTGCCTTAGCCTCTTTGAGCCTAGGTAATCCAATTATCACTGTCTTTACAACAAGATTTATTTTAAAAATATCTGATAACTTCGTATTTAAACTCAAATTGCTAGTGTAAGTGAATGTGCCTTGTACCAGAGACCACAAGGTACAGCATGGCATTGGAGCAAGAGGTCAGCAGTCAGCCACTGTCAGCTTCTTGTGATCAAAATCTATGTTCATGCTTGAGAGATGCATTAAATAAGTAGCATTTTTTTATTTCATTGCCAATGACATTTTTGTTAAAATACACATTTGTCTGTACCTACATGGCCCAATTCTGTTGCCTTTTTATTTGGTTGAACTGCCTTAATGCATGTTTACCCTGCTAGATAATAAAGAATGAGCTGGAGAACAAGGTGTCATCTCATGGAGAATATAAGTGACATCCTATGTCTTCTGAAAAAAAGGATGCTAAATTCAGATTATGGAAGCACCAGCTTTTATAATCAAACAAAAGACTATACTACCCTTTTAGGTTTTATGCTAACAGATTTCTCTAATTCTTTTCTTGTGGCAAACCAATGGCTTGAAAAAATCTCCTTTTTTCTTTTTTTAAGCAGAACATGATAAACAAATGGCTGTTTTTAAATTTAGACAGCCTTGGGGTAGATGTGAGAATAAGCTGTGAATTAAGCATCCCTTGACAGATGGAAGTTTGCAAAGTGAGAAAAACCAGACTGACCTTTAGTGTGGTGCTGACAAGTGAAGGATTACACCATCTTTGGTATTAGGAGCCACATGTTATGTGTACCTCATCAGAGGGCACATGTACACAGGAAACCCACTGTTCCCTGCCATTTATTAATAGTAATACTTGCCACAGTCAAAATATTTGGTATATTTAATGCTTTGAAGGATTAAGGAGCCAATCCCATTAATACTGAACACAGGAAATTACTAACTCTCAGGACAACACCAGGTATCACAGATGCCATTTTTTAAAAAAACCTCTGGTTGTGTGATTTGGTCTGGCTTGTGGCTCCAGTTATACACCTGTGTGTGAGGGCACAGCAGGGACGGGGACTCCATAGGGTGGGGACTGGTACTGGCAGGGTCTCTGTGGAGCAGCAGGACAGGACCTGGCAGCCTGTCCCATCCCACCCTCCATCCAGGAGCAGGGCAGCC
>QWTY01039800.1:0-22780 GCA_008033365.1 Pseudorectes ferrugineus
AGACATCTGCAAAAAGCATTTGTATTTCCTTCCCCTGAACTGACTGTAAAAAGCTGCTCTGAGCTCCCATAGGGCCTGTGCAATGTATTATAAATTGCTTGACTAAAAGAAGGGTACTCTGTTCGTGTACTGCTGCTGCCTAAGGCTCCTCTATTAAAACATCGTGTTCACTCTATCATATTGCCATTCCTTAATTTTTATTAATAAATAAGCATAGCTGTGCTGTTATTTGCATACTTTCGGGTAGACTCTTCTCCCTTTAGTTTTGGAATAATGGAGGGGCAAATGAAAATGTGTGTACTGTGTGAAGAGTGAAGAAAAGGAGGAATACAGAGATGCTAAATATTCATAATAAATTATGTAGGAAAGTAAATTTAAGGCATCACTAATTTCAACGCCTGAAATTACATCTTGGGTTGGAAGGGACCTTTGAGACCATCAAGTTCCAGACCCCCTTCTGTAGGCAGGGACAACTTTCACTATCCCAGGGTGCTCCCAGCCCAGTCCAGCCTGGCCTTGGACACTGCCAGGGATCCAAGGGCAGCCACAGCTTCTCTGGGCACCCTGTGCCAGGGCCTTCCCACCCTCACAGGAGAGAATTTCTTTTTAATATCTAATCCAGTGCTGCCCTCTGGAAGTTTGAAGCCATTCCCCCGTGTCCTGTCCCTACATGTTCTTGTAAATCCTTCTGTAAATAGTCTTCTCCAGAGACACAGAATGTCAGCAAAGATGGGCACAACACGGTGCTGCAGCTTTTTCCCAGGTCCATGTTTGTTTCCAATTTCTCTTCTGTGACCCTTGCTTGCACTGCAAGCTCTGCACTACCTGCACTGCGTGCTGCTCTCCTCTCTTCAGTTCAGCTGGATTTCTCGTGGAGGAAGATGTTCCTGAAGTGTAACAAAGGCAGTAAAATACTGCTTTTGGTTATCAGTAGGAGTTGATGGGGTTTTTGTTCCTGTCATATGTGGCTTTTAAGCCTTTATCAGTTCCAGTGGGCAGGTGTCTGGTTGAATTGTATTTCCATCACTGATGACCTCCTTATTTTCCATAGTGATATTTTATCCCCACTATCCAAGATTGCTGTTTAATTTGTGAGCTCTCTAACTAAGGGCTGTGTGGGGAGTACATTTTTAGAGCAGCACGTGATAGAGTAACTGATAATAAAAGAACCTTGGATGTAGATGAAAATAAAAAAATCTGTTGGAGCTCTCAAAAGGAAGAGGTTAATGGGTTCCAAGGAAGGGATGAACTGGAGAGTGTTGTCATTCAATTGTACCCAGGTTTGATTTCTTTGATCAGGCTGAGTAATGACTGCAGGCACTTGCCCTTTCCATATCATTACAGTTTGCAATAAAATGAAATGCTGAGGACTTCCTGCATTAGCTGAGGAATAATAAGTGACTGTTTGCTTTCAGATTCATGGCCTGGTGCTTATTTCAGAGAAGAAGTAAATAAATACAAGAGTGGGTTTAGCTCTATTTTAAGAGTTCAGGTATGTGTAAAATGAAGTATCAGCTTGTCCATGCACAGAACTCCTTCAGCTTCATCTGAAGCACTGAAGGACTGCTATCAGCTGTTCTGAGCTGTGGAAAAGGAGGAAGCATCCTGTAGTCACATCCTGAAAAATGATCGAATATAACTTACACATATTCTTAAAAAAAAAAGCTGACTTGATTAGTGGGCTGTTTTTCAAGGAAGCAGAACATTCCGTGACTCTTCTTGAGAATTGTGAGAATTTATTTAAGATGAGGAATTAGGTGCTGAGCTTTTAATATCTAATTTTCATAAACATGTCATTGAACAGTTCCATAAAAAAAAAACCTAAGCAACTGTTACATACTTTGTCTTCTACTAGGAAAAAAATCCTGTCATTCTGTCTCAGAGATAGTTACTTATTTGCTTTGGAATTTTGTTTTTAGTTTGGTTAGCAAAACAGTTTGGAATGGCATGCACTGGTATTTCACTGGCACCAATATAGTTCAGAAATCCCTGAAAAAGGGAGATTAGGGATGAAATGAGAGAAAATCCTGAATGTCTCAAACCAACTTAATACTTTTGTCTGTATATTAGTGATCGAGAGCCTTCCTTTAGGTTTGATGTCATTCAGAATGTGGAGTAAATGGATTAAAAGTGAATTCCTCGTATGAAAGCAGAATCTTCAGCAAACATTAAAGGAAATACTTATTTACCATTTGCAGAAAAACACTTCTTGGTTTTTATTTATAATCTCCACATCATTAATTTATAAAACAGAAAGCAACTCCACCACACATCGTCTAAGATCCAGGTTTGCTACTTTGACAGGATATCAGATTATTGTCCACGTTTCTAGGTGCTCAAATTTTTGTGTGTAATGATACCCACAGTGTTGCTCACTGTTGCACATTTGATCTTTATCAGGACAGGAGGAATATATAACACATACATTAGGTTTGCTTACGATTCCCTTCTTGCATTCTGAAAGAAGATGTGGTTGCCTTTTCAGAAAAGCTGTCTTCATGCATTTTCTAGTTGATGTCCTGACTCACAATGCTCGTGTCAGATTGTATCCATCGCAGCAGAGAACTGAGCGAGGCACCTCCAAGAAAGAAAGCCATTAAATGCCCTTTTTTCCCCACAGTGAATTCTCATTTTAGAGTTGCAGTCTGATGGCAGGGGTTGTGTGTTCTAGGACAGGGCAGGAATGGAACAAGTAGCTGGAAGGAAAATGCTAACAAAGAGAGCTGCCAGGGACATGATCCCTTGATAGGGAAGAGCAGAGATGATGGTGAAATTTTTGTTCCTCTTCATTTAGGAAACTTGAAACCAGTCATTCTAGTTTTCTTCTTAATTGTCCGTGGTTCCTGTGCGCATGACTTATTTCCCTTATGAACCCAGAAAAGGAAGCTGCAGGACAGATCATGTTAAGGAAACTTACTGTGCTAAAGAACCTTCCCTGGGTTTTTCAAATAGATTAATACCCATCCTTTCCCTTGTATTAAGGTCAGTTTATATTAAGCTGATTTGGGCAGTTCTTCAAGCAGCTGCTATAGATATCTTGCTTGTAAACTTAAGAGAGTGCCAAAAATAATATTTCTAAGCATTATAACCTGCATCATACGGGAATTATACCTACTAAAGCTCAAAGTTAAGTATCTCCTAAGATAGTTCTGGTAGTGTCAGCAAGAAGCTGCTGCAGCAGCATTTGGAGTCCCCAAGCAAGATTAGGATTCAGCTGTGCTGGGCACGGTGCTGGAACCTGGTAAGAGCCAGTCATCCCTTCCAAAGCTTTGCAGCTGCAGTGCAACCTCTAAAGAAATAGAAATAAGACAGTTTAGTGAAGGAGCTGGCACTGCCAGTGGATCTCCACCGTGCCAGGGACACGCTCCCCCTGCTGCAGACAGAAACACCAACGCCACCTCCTTGCTCAGCTCAGTGGATGTGGATGTCTCGCAAGGCTTCCTCACAGAAGTGTCCTGCAGAGCACACACAGCAGCACAAACGGGGGGATTAGCAGCTGGGCAGGGGGTTCTCACCCCTGAAACACTGGCTGCAGTTACCTGTTGGCTGGTGGAATCGAGTGACACATTTTAGTGCAGTTCCAAGGGTGTCTGAAACCAAAATACACGGATCCACTTTGCTCACTTTGTGTGTGCTAATTGTGAGAGCAGGCAGGAACTCTGCATTTAGTGTGTCTCATCCTGGCAGCTGAGCAGGACTCTCAGCTCCCCTCCCTGAATGAGATGATTGATCAACAATTACAGGAGCTGGAGCACGGACCACCATAATACTTAAATTCTGATTTTCATCAGATGACTGGGGTAATGCTGGGGAATTGCTGGCAAAACAATCATTTCCTAACCTAAGTACAACTTCAGCCACATAAATCCTGCTTGGGATGAAATGGAGGTAGCTTTGTCAAGCTGCATTTTGGTGTTCTGAAGGTATTAGATTCTGTCACAGTTGTGAGAAATTCTAATAAATAGTAATATTAGAATATGTGTGATCTCTCTTAAAATCATAAATCAAACTGCATTTTTTTGTTATTGTGTCTCTGTTTAAGCAAAATATTTTAGCCTCTGTTATGAATCTAAATGGGAGAAATAAACAGTCTGCTTTCAGGCTTCCAATATTAATATAGATTGCCTCCCAATTTATTTATCCTGCTGTTGTGCTAGTGAAATGTGTTTTTTGAATTACATATTGCATTCTGTCATTTTGGGACCAGAGTTGGATTTGTCATGTAGTGAATCTGGAGTTTCAGCAGTGAGAGTTCTACCCCTCCGTTCCTCCCCACTGTCACGCCAGTGGAGCTGACAGCTCTGGCCCTACCTGCATAAATCATGGCACAGCTCAGCTTGACTTTGTTCTGCTGACAGCTCTGAGCAGCTCTGCCTTTCAGCTGATGAGTGTGGAAGCCAGACTCAAAGCCAAGTTATACAAAAATACAAATAAAATAGGTTTGCTTCCTTTTATGATGGGTTAGAGAAGTGCAAAGGCAATTTTAGAATTGGGAAAATACACAGAGCGCACTGTAGGAGAGAGAAGATATTAAAAATCTATTGAGGGGTGAGCATTCTAATGTGATGGTTGGTTGTAGGGTATAAGAAGTGGGAAAAATATGGTTTAATTTGGAAGAGTGTGAGGAAAGCTGGCTGGAAAAAGAAAAGACTGAGATGGCCCAGGTTGATGTGCAGAGGGTTGGAGTTGACAGGCACTGTCCCAGGCTGAGTACAAATGGACAGGACCTTTTTTACATTAAATCTGTCAAGAGACTTTTAATAAAACCAGGAAAGTTCCTTTCACTGAGGACCTTTGCCAAGAGAGGGAGGAGAAAACCTTACAGACTGGATATTTGGGAGGCTTTGGAGGTCTCATTTTAATGTTTGGATCTGTGCAGATTTCCTATGAATGTCTCTTCTGTCCAGGCCTTTGTTTCTCACAATTCAAAGAGGATGGTAACACCTGGCTGGATCACAAAAACCCTGAGAGAGGAGGCTGTGTGCCGTGAGGGGCTGTGTGGAGAGGAGCTGTGGACTGCTCTGGCTGTTTTCAGAAAAAAAGAAATAACCATTGTCCAATCTGCAGTGTAATTTTATTGCTGCTACTTCTTATGCAACCAGACTGAGTGAAAGAGACTCGCACTGACCTGTTTCACCCAAAGGAGTGAGCCAGATCAGGATCTCAGGTCTGATCAGCATCCTGCTGGTAGGAATGAGTCAAGTCAAAATTCACGCCGGCATGATTTCCATTATCACCTCAAAAGCTGTGGACAAAGGAAGAACAATGCAGTTGCTTGTATCAGTTGCAGAAATTTTTTTTCAAGACAAAGCTTGGAGATGAAGAGAGGGTAGAGCAAGGGGGATCAGTCAGGAAAATGACTCAGCCTAAACAAATGGAAGTAGGAAGAGGCCATAGGGGTCAGATCTCATTGTACTTACTGGTAAAAGCTGTAGGAGATTTTCAATGTTTTGTGGGGTTTGGTTTTTTTTTTTTTCTTTCTGAGTAAATAATCATTTAAGATGCTTGCATCCACATCCTTGTTATTTGGCAGTGTTTCAATATGCTCATGCAAGTAGAATCTGAAAAGCAATTCTGTGCAACTTGGAGGAAAGAGGACTGACTTTAGTTCTACCCTGGTTAAATACACAGAGAATTTTCTCTGCACAGCATGTGTTAGTCTGGATTTAACCGAGTACGGAATTCTGGTCATTTGCCTTGTCACTAGAATTGAGATTTCTTGGCTTTGCTCCTGGCCTCCTTCAGTTTCCTCACCTCATTTTGCTTGATAACCTGCCTTAACAATAATCTTTAAATGTCTTCACGGAAAGTTTTTGTGTTTTGAGAGGCTTAGGTGAAAGTTAATGGATGCTGCACTTTGCAGTTGAGTGCTTTCAGCAGAAACACTTCAGAATTCACAGTTACCATCTTTGTCCTTATTTTCCCACACACAAACTTTGTTTCTTTCTTTTTTCCTCTTTCTTTTTTTTTCCTTTTCCTTCTTTCACATTTGAAACGTGTCTATTTTCAATGCAGCCATTTGTAATAAACAACAGGTGTTGTGGGTGTTTCCAGGCACATACAGGAATGTACATAATCCACTGCTGGACTGCAGGGAGAGCTATTTTTGCCATTAGCAGAGTGTGGAGCCTTGGCTCACGTACTGAATTCTGGCAAACTTTGCTCTGTTAAGTGCAAGTGGGATTTTATTCATTGTGCAGTCTCCAAATAAATATATGTGCCTGTCCAAATGTATTGTTAATTCTTCAGAGGGAAAGAGCTTAGATTGGGAGACTTGCCATTTTTCTCTAATTAGGAAACAAACAGAACAAACCGGGACCTGTATAATTAAAACCTTTGTTTATCCAAAAGAAATTAAAAAAAAATAAGCTATGATTAATGTACACGTACTTTGGAGTTCAGTGTAGATGTGGAGCTTTTTCTTCCCTCAAACTTTAAAACATGAAGGTTTCAGTATAAGGTGGTTAAATCTAATCTGCTACCAATGGCATTGCTGTCCAAAATTTAACCTTGCAGCTGATGAAAGCCTCAGCCTCTGTTAAATGCTAGAAGAATTTTAGTACTTAGGGTTCCTTGTGGTGTAAATTAGGGAGGAATAGCTTGTGGTTTCAGTATTTTGTGTTGTGACAATTGGTAGCTCAGGGAACTCGGTATGGGCTGGTTAAGATACCTCACACGGTGGTTCAGAAGGTGGATCTTCCTGCCTCTTTCCCTACAAACTACTGAGCACATTATAATATTTTGTCCATTGTACTTGTCAGAAATTAGGGTTTCCACTGGTGAATGCAGGGGTTCGTTCTGATCTGACTGAAATTTAACACAGCCAAAAAGCATGGACACGACTGTCCCCACCTGCTGGGGTAGCTGTGTGTTCTCCTTCCACTGCCGTTTGTATTTCATTCACTCCTCTTATACCAAATTACAAATGCCCACATTCTAATTCACTTCACTGTATACATCACGTGTTTCACAAGGCCTTTTTTATTAGTGTTGTTGAGGCTTTACATTGCTTAGCTATTTAGTGCTCTATGTATGTTGAAGGTTTGATGTTGCTCTTGTTTTCCCCCTCTTTCCCCCCAGTTTCCCAGTATGTGCCAGAAGTTCCTTAATGTGTTGATTCAAACTGGTTATATTTTCAAATGTGACTTTTTCTGCTTTTGTTTTCTTCATGAATAAAAGAAATTCTCATTACATTCTTCTCGTGGGGTGTGTGTGTGTCTCTATAAAAAATAGTCTTTGAAATGTGAGTGGAACAATTTCTTCATAACTGATTTAACTTGTAAATTTATGGAAGTCTCATCAGAAATTCCAAGGACTTTCCTTGGGCCTGGCATCTTGCAAGTGATCTGTTTAGATGGCAGTGTGAAGTATTTGAGGGGTTGTAGCACTTCCACTACTCAGGAAGAATGAGTGTTAAGAGGAAATGAAGAGCATAATCTTGGAAGGAATTCCTGTTTCCATTGAAAGATTCTTTAAGAGCCTAGAGGGTCAGAAAGGTGGAAGGTACTGTTTTGAACTGGTATCTTTTGAATGGTACACAGGACCAACATATAGAAAAATTATTGACAATCTGTCCACATCCTCTCTATCTGATTAAACAGGATATTTTTAACCTCATTTACCAGGTAACTACCCCGAACTTGAGATAATGTAGCTCCTATAAAGTGCTAGAACCACATGCTGCTCCTGCTGTTTTAACCATCCCAGCAAGTCAGCAATTTTTCCTTGAAAGGAGAAACTAATGACAAATAATTAGCATTCAATTTTCTTCTCTCCCCTGTTGCTGTTGGTTGTGGTGACAGCTCTGCTTTCCTCGGTGCCTTTGACAGTTGGCCGTGGTCACTCAGCCTGAATTTTGGAACTCTGGATTGGAGCCTTAATCAATGTCAGATTGTGTCCAGGGAGAACAGGCAGTGATCAAACACTGTTTATTGGCTATTGACACAGCTATTGGCTATTGACACGGCGTGTACCGAGGCTTAACGAGGGACGTGTTTCTTTTTTAAGGGGTCCAGTGTGGTTTTTGGGGTGGGGTGTAACACCCAGCACCCCCACACCGCCCCGCTTGTGTCCGGGTGTCTGCACTGCCTCTGTGGCTGCCCGTGTGGAGAGCCAGGGTCACAGGAGCTCACAAATCATCAGTGAGGGGGTGGTGTGAAGGAGAAGGAAGGTGTGCTCGTGCTTTGGTGTCACTGCCATTCTTCTCACGACCTTCTCCAGGCAGAGCTGCAGCTCCCAGCCCTGGGGATGAGCTCAGCCTGACTCAGAGCCCTTTGTTGCATTTGCAGCTGCTCCAGGTCACCAGCTCTGTTTTCTTTCTCCCGGCGTGTAATTTTTTTAAGATTACCTTGAGGTTTAGTTCAGCAATAGGGCAAGCCTGACTTAGCAGACTTTTAATGAAATCATTGTTTAACAAAAAAAAAAAAAAAAAAAAAGACAAAGATGTGGCTGGTGTTGTGTTCATTTAGAGTAACTCTGCCCATTCTAGAGGTGCTTATGCTTTACTCTCTGTGCATGTACCCACGGATGAGGACTGCTTAGAGCATTGGTAATTCTCCTAAGGCTTGATCCAAAGCTAATTGAGGTCAGTGTACAATCTCCTGTTACCTTGATTGAAGCTTGGATCAATTTTTAGTGTTGTCAAATTTATGAAGCACTACATGAATTTTGAGCACTTTCTCAATGCTGAGTTAAAGCAGATTAGGTTAGTGAATGCATCTTTTGAAAAACACATGCAAATGTTATCTATAGATGTGGACTTTTGTTGAAAGCATGAAAGCAGAAATGTGTATGTTCTGTTGTTACCTTTGGATATTTTTTTCTTTTGGATCTGATTCTACATTTTTAGAGGTTCTGTTGGTTTGTGCCTTGGTATTTAGTATATAATCTATATAATAGTTAGGTTTTATATTAGTTTACTCAGTTTTCTACTGATCAGCAGATAACTTGTCCTGGATTTTTTCATGCATTTTTGACAGAACTGTCTATCACACAGAAACTTTGTTACTGCTGCTAATAAAAGCACACAACTCTTCATTCTTTGACACACAATCCTCTTTGGGTCAATTCCACTTTATTTTGTACCCTGACATCTTAGATATTTTCTGAGCCTTTGAGACCCTTCACTGTAGTCCCAGAAGACAACACTGGGGAGTGAAATGATAATGTTCTTATTGTCTTACCTGTGAAATACCACTGCAGACTTTATCCATGTCGTGTAAAACCTTGATCACAGCATGGCTGTGGTGCCCAAATATACAGAGATGCAGAACTGCTTCTGGATTTGTCAAATGCTTTGCTCTGCGTTGGCCGCTGCTTGTAACTCTGCCTTGATGTCTTGCAGCTCTCATTTTGCAGTGTCCCACGTCTCATTGTTTGTTTACTGCAAAATGTGTTTGGAGCTGATTTGGCACGTCTTTAATTTACAGCAGGGATGTGCTTAAGGGTAGGCTATAATGCAAACTTTCTGTATGTTTACAAAATTAAAAGAAAATAATCGTTTTGAACATATTGCATCTGCTGCTGTTTTATGGGTGTGTTATAACAATTTTACGCAGCTCCATTTAACATGGAGCTAAAACTGAGAACACAGTTTATTAATGTAGCAGGTTGAACTTTAAAGGGATTTTTGTTCTGCTGCAGAAAAGGCATTGTAAACAAGAACTTAAGGTAGCAAAATAATAAAATTAAACAAGGTAATCATAAATTATCCCTATTCAGGAGGAACAAGTCCAGTGTTGCCTCTTAGGGGAAAAAAATGAAGACGAGAAAGGCAAACTTCAATATGTTGTGAAAACTAATAGGAGCACATTCATATTTGCAGTTCTTACGAGGAACAGGTTTGGTTTTCTTCCCTGACTCCTTTTCATGTTTGAGTACAACTGTCTCAGACTTGTAACATGAGGCAGTTTAATAAGCTTAAGATTATTCAGTGCAGTATTAAAAATGAAGCTGCTTGGAGAGAAATGTATTGATGATCCGCACTGGAGGAAAACTCCGTTGTTCCCAAGCAGTGTCTAACAGGTTTCTCTGGCCTGTCAGCTGGTTTTGTTACTGGACCCGGGAACAGATCATAACTGAGGAAGGCTTCAGTGAGCTGCAGCTCAGAGAAGGTTTATTTTGGTGACCCTGTGACCATGTGCTCGATAGGTACAAGGTTTGCACTGTCAGTCAGGCGTGGCCTCAAACCTTTCCAGGCCAGCTTGTCTACTCTGAAGAGATTTTGAAATGTAATTTCTGTTATGGAAGCACTTACAACTTTCCCATGTGGAAAATGCTTATTTACTTCAGAAATGGAATAAATACTCTAGTGAGTCACCACATCAAATGACACCAGTTGAAGCTACATGTGTGTCTTAGTTCAGATCAGCTCTCCATGAGCTGTAAGGAAGGGAGTGGAAGAGAGGAAATGGAACCCGTGGCAGGTTGAAGAAGAGGGATGGAAAATTATTCCCTGGCCTAATCCTACCTGGAACTCACAGGAAGATGAGTGAAAAGAAGGAGAGCCTAATCCTAATACACGTATGAACTGTGTATAGAAGCATGGAATTTGTGATTGGCAATGGACTGAAAGGGTGACATGTCAGAAGTAAAGCTCAGCAGTCAGGTTTAGATGAAGGAAGGATATATAAGCACTACTTGCTCTAATGAACAAGGGCAAGCCCTGGGTTAAGTTGTGCACAGCCCTGTGCTGGAGCAGAAATGACAACAGCAGAAATTCCATTTGTAATGGAATGGATGCTCCTCATGAGCTGTGTCAGGAGACAAAAGGCAATATTGTAGGAGTTGTGGTTATATCCCATTGTAAACTGCCATCCATTTTGCAAAATAATTTCTAAAGTTAATTTACATTCTTAGTTCTTCATTGAAACCTGTTTAGACATCTTGGACCATAAATTGTGCTGTAGGTTTCTCCATGCATCTAAATAAAATGTTCATCTAAAACATTTTACTATGAAAAAGAGTAATCTCTGCAACAGAGCTTACGAAATGGGGCAGGTTCTATAAAAAGCCAACACTGCCTTCTGAAATAGTGCAGTATCTCATCTGTTTTTCATCTGTGAATTTAGAGTCTTATTTTTTGCCTTTTCCTTCACTCCATATCTCTATTCTAAAGATCCAACAAAAATACTAATACTCCCTGGCAGCATAAGCAGGTCACAACTCAAATGAGCTCCGAATATTGTTCCCAAGGGAACCAAGAACTATGTCACACTTGCTTAATTTCAACATACATATATTCAGAAATTTTGGAAGTGAGGATATACGTTGAAAGTTAGATTCTTAATGTAATCAAATATGATGAAATATTTTATTGTGTGACAGCTCAGCTTGAAAGGGAAAATCACATTTTTTTCTTCCCATGACTTATTTACGGATGGGGGACAGAACTAAAAAAGCTATGAAGATGTAACACTATTAACATCTAAATATTCAGTAATGGATGAAAATAAAAATGGACTATAAACTTTTGTTTTGAGTGCAGACTGGATGGTTTCTGAAATATGATTGTAGGTTCTAGAGAAAAAGGCCTGTAGAAATGCATTTTCCTGTCTGTAACAATAAAAGGTACAGGTATATGGCTGTGACCTTTATGTTAAGTGGATGCTGATGAGAAATGCTGTTTAATGGTGGGATTTCAAGAATGGATCTGCACTTTGCAATGCACCCAAACAGAAAGAAGCATTACAGAAAGTTTTGTGGCTGCAAAAACAAAGCCATGCATGTAGTTGCCTAGGGCAACAGAATGGTTTTTCTGACTAATTTGGCTGCATTAGAGCTCTGGAGAGATGAGCTGCTGCTGCTGCACAGCAGGAAAGGTCAGCATACAGCGGAGCAGGCTCTTTGCAGCGTGGGCTGTGTGCTCCTCGAGGAGCAGCACCATCACCTCTCCTCTGCCTGTCTCGGTGGTGAGGACGAGTCAGGCTCTGAGGTCCCTCCAGCCTGACCCACCCTCTCACTGCCCTTCCCTAGCTGAGCTCAGTCCTTTGCTCTTGGAGCAGCCAAACTCAATCTTTCCTATTCACTCAGAAGATTTTATCCATAGCAGGAACTGCCTGTTCAAGTGGGTGTTTGTTAGAGAATTAACCAGTGTTTAACTTTAGGTACTCCGGAGTCACTGCAGTGCCTGGGAAAGTGTTCATTGCTGGAGAACACCTCTGAACTGCTCTGCCTGCCTTCAGCAGTGACTTCCCTGGGCTGATGTGCTGCTTTTGTGCTGCATGTTTGATTTATAAATCAGTGGGGTTTTCTTCAGTTCCCTACCTGCTTGCAAAGGCCTCTGGGGGACGGGCAGGGAAGAAATAAATGCAAGATTCTGATAGCTGAATTACTGGTACTGAGGGATGTAAAAAGTTCAGTAATTGAAGAAAGCTATTTCCCAATACAATCCTCTGCATATGTAAGGAGAGAGAAAAAGAATTGGTAAATAATAGCAAATCAGTCTGAATGGCAGAAAGAAATCAGTGGTTCTTCCAGCTCTGCATGTTTCAGAGGTGATGTGGCCTGACACTGTACACACCTATTCCTGTTTCAGCAGTGGAGCAGATAGTGGTATAAACCTCTGCACTACTCTGTGCCTCTCACACCCAGTGATAAGGAACATCTGCGCTGACTTTTGGGGTTTATTTTCATCAAGGTAAAAGTCTTCCGGTCCCAAAATGCCTTCTGAATTAGATCATAGTGTCAACAGCATAGAAAGTCATCCATTAAAAAGCAGCATGCTGATCACGTGCCCAGGTACATGTGGTTTCTTAGGTAACAGTGGGAAAGGAAATGTTTCCCACCGGTTTAGATAAAATTCCTTGATGTATATTTACACAGTTTGAAACACAGGGAAAGTAACTGCTTGTCTTGCTAAAACTGGGGAAGCTGAAAGATTTGTGATGTGCCATTTACTACGCATGAAAATTATTTTGGTGAAAAAGCTGCTGGGCAGCAGCATGGGCCCTCAAAAGCCAGGCTGTGAAAGGAGAATGGAGCAGTCACTGCTTGCCCCTAATAAGGATATCAACAGGGACACCTGGATCCCGTTTATCCCTCCTGCCCTACACTTTCTGACTGTCTGCACGCTTCTTTTCTGTTTACAGGGCTTGAAGAAGCTTCATGTTTTACCTAAGTTGTATCCTAGAGTAGAGAACATGTAAAAGACATTTCTTGTTCCACCAAATTTATTCTATTATATTCTCAGGTTTAGGGGTTTTTTTACTAGATAATTTCTATACTTTTTTATTTTGGGTTGGGGTTTTTCAGGGGGTGCTTAGTGAGTTTTGGGTTTTATTAGTTTGGGGTTTTTTTAATCAGAATATGAGAAATCTGTTCCTGGATTGTTAAGCAAATATTGTATCTAATGCTTTCCAGAAGCATTTGAACTTTGACAGATGTATTCACTGCCCTTTTTAAAGATGCTCAGCAAGCTTTTGTAGAACATAAAGGAAAGGAAAATTTTCATATATGCCCTTATCTTGCTCTTCCTGAACTCCATGTCATGGGAGTAGCCCTTAGCCATAAAAGAATTATGGGGGTATGCTCCAAACTGAGCTTTGGAGATCACTGATTTAATGTTGTTTTATTCTTATCACAAAATATCTGTTCAAACACCTGTGTATTAATGCACACTGAATTCAATATAATTAACACTGTTGCAAAAAATTCTTAGCTTTTTCTTTACTGCTTCCAAAAATTATGTTTGTAATCCCTGTTCTGGTTTTCAACTGTGAATAAACAAATATCAATATTTATTTGATTACTGCCTGTGCCCATGAAAGAGGTTTTGAAAGGAATATTGTTAACTCAGGCAGCAGATCCACGCTGTCTCCCTTTTGAGATTCAGTGCATATTCTGTTATCTTCAACCAGTGTCTGATGAATTGTACTAGGGACTTTCCAAATGGGTCATTATTTTCCTTCTTTTTAGAGGAGTTTTAAACTTCAGCTTCAAATGGCTTTTTGGCCCTTTTTTTCTCTTTTTTTGGAGCTCTTAGGATGAATTTTCTACTGCCAGTTGGGGACATCTGTAAAACTGTCCAGAGTTATTAAGAGCTGAATCAATAAAATATACTGTAAGTTTGATTTCCATCTAGTGACAATGAAGGCATTAAACAAAGCTATTTCTCCATATCACATCCTGTGAACTTCCAGCTTCCCTCTTCAGGCCAAGATGCAGAATTATTGTTATTGAACAGAACCAATTATAAATATACACAATGTTCTGCCTTGTACAGAAAAGGGGAGCTGGGGTGGGAGGGAAGAAATTCTCTCAGTCTTTAACTCAAGTAACTCACACCAATATAAAGGAAAGCCTCTCATGAAGCACAATCAAATTAATACTGCTGGCAACCAAAAGTGAAGTGCTAATATGCAGGAAAGCACACAGATGTCAGAATTGAACTTCCTTGCTCTCAGTTCTTCATCTAAAAAATAGTTTGTAAGTAATGGATTGTGTTGGTGGGAAAGAAGAATTTGCCTGCCTCGTGTTGTAAAGATTGTGCAGAGATTTTACAGCTGAAATGGGATTCTTTGAGTTTTAAGTGCAGAGGGGACGGTGACTAATAGGATGTGGAATACACCTTTAAGCATAGAAGAACATGAACAAATACAGAAGTCAAAAATGTTACATGGAAGGTACCAGGTGAGAAAAAGAGAGAAAACGGAGTGGAAGTAAAAATGCAAATGGAGATGATGGTCTTGGCTAAACTGAGTGAAAACATCAAGTGGAGTTTTTTAGTGTGAAGCAGATAGGAGTGAAGTGGCTGAGGCTCACAGAGACGTGGCACTGTTAGAATGAGAGACACGCCAGTCACTTGGAAGCTGCTTGCAGCTCTGCTGAGGTTTTTCCTAAGTTTTTAGAAGCATTCAGTTCAACATCAACAGCCACAACCAGCACATGTCAAACAGAAATTGAGGCCAGAGAAATGTGCTGCCTGCTGTACAGAACCACAGCCAGGGGTGCCCTGTCCAGCCCTGAGTCTCAGCTGGAGAGGGGGCACGGCTGCAGAAGGGCTCGGAGCGAGGGGAACGAGAGGTGCTGCTGCAGGATGAGCATCCCTGCACGGGATTGCTGCTGTGCTTCGCTTTGTCAAGGTCTGCTTCAGCCCTGCCACTGGTGAGAACAGCACTAAAGGCCACCCTGAGCTGTTTTGTAGCTGCCTGTGCGTTGTGGCAGAGGCTGGGATCGCAGTTTACAGTCGTGGCAATATTCTCACTGCCTCCTCCCCGTCCTGTCTGATGCACACACCTGAGCTGCTCTGCATTAGTGAACCAGAACCTGTGACCACTGCATGAAAACATACCCATGGAAAATACTCACTTAGACAGTATGGAAAAGTGCCAAATAGCTACACTTGCTATTTTGTCTACCTAGAAAGGAAAGCTGAAGATATTTTGTTGAGTACTGAGAGCTGGTGCTATATGAGCTCTTTTATTGGTTAAAACTGAATAGATGAAAAATGTTTTCTTCTCACACCTTTCATTAATCTGGCTCTGTATTTTTGCAGACAACACTGAACATCAGAGAAGCAGGATGCCTACTAAGATCATATTATAAATTCTCATCATATTTCTTCTTTGCTTTTTATTGCTTCCTCACTTGGCTTGGAATTTTCATATGAATAAAGTACAGTACCAACATCAAGTTGTTCTCACACAGGTTTACAATGTAAAAAAAGTCATTTGATAAACATGCTAGAAAGGTGAAAGAAAATATTGGAAGCCAAGTTACAAATGGAATGGATTTTGCATTTTTTCCTCCCCTGTGTTGTTCTTATTCAGAAACAGGTGCATTGGTCAGTTTTGTTAATAGCTCCAACAGCTGCTAATGCAGGGCAGGATTTCCTGATGTATGAGATCAATTTTCTTCCTGTGCTAAGGTAAAATGAAGAAAATATCAGTGTACATACTAATTTTCTTTAAGTGGTGGTGTGATTTTTTTTTGTTCTTGCCAGACCTGATTCTGACTCAGATCACAAGACCAAGTCATTAACTGTTCTGTCCTTGAGAGAAAATCATACACAGAGAATAAATATTAACGAGCACATAATTATTCCCATATAAGTAGAGTTAGACTGCGTTAGCTTAATTTGAAAAGGCTGTCTCAGAGAGAATCTGCTATGAATTTGTGCATTTTTCCCATCTCTCTGGTGTTTCATTCTTGTCTTCCCTTCCATTCCCTCAGCCAGCTCTGTTACAAATATCTCTGTGTGACAGAGAAACCACGGTTACATTATGGACCCATATCCTGTGGGCCTTCAGAACAGAATTATAAAGATTTTGAATCAGTAAATTTGCATACATAGTAAGAGCTTGATGCAACTCTGGTGAGGATTTTTACAGGAGCCTAGGGGATAAAAATGTGAATAATCCGGAGCACTAATTGAAATGTCATTTGTTTAGAATATATGGTTCAGGTTCTGCTCATACTTTGGATGAGAAAGGTTTTATTTTTGCCTATGTGGCTGTAATTGTGTGGGGTTCTTTTGTTTGGGTTTTTGTGTGTGTGGAAGCGACATGAATAAGTTTTTGCAGGAGATGTAACAGGTTCAGCATTACCTGTCAGTTTGTGCTTGAAATGAATGTGGGCTACAGCATTTACTTTGTGCTTGAAGCTTTCAAGAGTTCAGAGTTTGAAACTGGTTCAATTGCTAATTGATGATGCATAAAATTGTACTATAAAACACCATATGAATTTCCTTGCAAACATTCAATTAGGATAAAGTGTTTTTCAGAGCTTTGCTGTGTAATGAATCTTATGCTGGGTCTTCTTAAATCTTAACAGATCTGAGTATCTGTTGTCTCAATTGAGTAATATTTTCTAGAAAGTCACAGTTTATTTTGTTATAGGTTTTGAGGGGATGTGGGTACCTACCAAGACCCTGTGTGAGAAGAAAAAATACAATTAATGTCCTGCGTGACCCTGAGGTGTCCCCACAACTCCAAATGTTCTCAGCCAGGTACAGTCTGTGCATTGCTGGCTTATTGCAGGGCAAGGTGGACCAAACACCAGGTCCACGTTCAGACCTCCCTGATGCTCAGAAATGCTGAGTTTTGTAGTGGCTGTGCTCATCTCTAATCTCTACAGACTCCATAATATGTCCATAACACTCCTCAGTATTTTCTGTTAGCTCTGACAAGGAGCAAACCTGGGAGGAACTCATTCCATTCCAATGCACTGAAAGAGAACCAGCAAAACTCAAAAGAAGTTGCTTCGGTGTAAAGTATAAAAAGAGAAGTCTCTAATTGAGTTTTACTTGGTTTGGAAGCTTTGCATTTGATTTTTACTCTTAATTTAATGTTGCAGATTGCTGAGAGAGTTCTAAACAGTTTTAGTTTAAATTTACCAGTTTCTGTTGTCCCTTGGAGGCAATGGTTTAACCAGTGGGGAAAGTTTGCCAGAAACAGGAACATAGATGGTCTGTTTTAAACTGAGTGGGGGACAATTGTTTGTTTGCAGAAATATGTTGAAAATTTTCAAAAAACTTGCACAATCTTGGAAAAAGCATTCATTTAAAGGCTCTGTTTGAAATGTTCCTGGCCATAGAATTTTTGTTTTTCCTACCAATACCAGGAGTATCTCTGAAACCAAATCCATTCTGAAAGATATCGCATAGGTGACCATGGAGGTTGTGATCCCATTCAGGTTTTATGGATAAATTATTATTGCTAAAGCCCTCGAGTGACTTCTGCAATGAAGTCCAATATACATAGTTTAAAAAAGAAGAAAAAGCCCCTGCTGTGAAGCCCTGCAGAACTGCTTGAATGGGGAGCAAAAGACGAGTTTCTTTTTGAGCAGAGGTTTTATTGACTCTTCAAGATGATAGAAGTAGAAAAAGAAAATAACACTGGAGAGCTCCTGAATATCTTTCTGTAAAAAACTGAAGGATTCTGTAATGAAAGGTGACTTTTCTCAAATTTGGCCATTTCAGTGTTGCTCTGACATTAAACATCCACAAATTGTGCCTAATGGCAAGCACAGTTAACAACATATTTAATCAAAATTCAAAATTCTCCTGGTACAGCTGGAATATAAATGTCTGTCCAAAAAAAAAAAAAGTGATTTAATTGCCTCTCCTTATTCAATACATAACTTGTAAATCAGTATAGAAAGAGAGATGGAATATTAATTTTCCTGCTTGATCTTTTCTACTTTATTGGAATATCTTGTTTAACTTCCAGAAATAGCAAGTGTCTTCAAGAATAAAATACTCCTTCTGTTAACATAGGGCTCATGACAACCTGCTGACCCTGGAAATTTAAGATATGTTATCTAACAGTTGTAAGTGGTGACAGAAGAATATTTCTATTCTGTTTTTTGTCATATGCCAAACACCTCTGAAAGAAAGGGGTATTTCAGTCTTTAGAGCTAAAAACCTCTCATTGAAATTTCTGTTGGAACTTCTGTCAAAGGTTCTAGAATTTATTTTTTTAATCTCTGTGTTGTAGGCATTTTGATTTATTTTTTGGCACGGATTTATTGATTGATTGATTGATTGATTTGGGGGTGTGGGTGTGATTTGTTTGTTTTCCCCCAGGGTGAATTAATTCCAGAGTCGTTGCCTAAATGCCTGATCTGGCAGAATTATAACAGTTTAGTTCACCATTTCCTGTGCATCTGCTGAGGTGTCTCAAAGGTGATCTCCCATTTGTGGCCATTGAGTGGATCCACTCCTTGTCCTACTGAGCCCTCCTCCTACCCCAGCTGTGTCTTTCTTAACCTATTCTTGTCTTTTCAATAAGAACTTACTGGTTCTTGATCAAATGTTCATGCATTAGTTCCATTTTTTTATCATTGTTACTCTTTTAGTCCTTCCACTGCCTGTGTTGCCTTAGGAAATCGATTGGATGGAGTTTTTTTCTGTGCATTTATTTAATAACATTAGATTCTTATGTTCTAATTGCTTTGAGTCTCCTCATCAGCCTTTATAATTCTGTGTTATAGTTTTATCAGTATCATGCGTATTAACGTAATTTTTGGTTTTGTTTTTCCCTCCCTTTTCATTTTCTAGCTTTCTTCCCCAGCCTTTACCACTGCACATGATATGGTCGTTTCCAAAATGTTTCATTTCAGAGGCGACTGTTCTTGCCCTGCCTACTTTTGCCACTTTTTGATGTCATAATATTGCCAAGCCATTGTTACTGGTGCCTCACAGTTTACATTTTAACACTTTTTTCAGTACTTTGCATGTGGATCAGGTCATGAGTATTCACAAATCATCACCAGCGAGACACACGTGCGCACACCTCCAGAGCCCAGGAAAATATGTCAGCTGAAACATTAGCAATCTGTTTAATCAGCACTACAGCCAGGGCTCATCTGAGGAGCGGAAATTGAAGGTCTTCAAGTGAGCAGTAAATTCTGCAGCGCAGAATGCTCCTAAAGAATACAAAATGTAGCAAATTAAGGGCACCAAACTAAATTTACGGTCGGCGTTAACAAATGGACTGGGTGAAAACTGCTTGGAAATTCAATATCCATAAAAAAGGGGCTCGAAATGCTCCGTCTGAGCACGAGGCAAGGCATGAGCGCTGTCTGGGCAGCAGTTGGTGGTTTTCATGTGCTCACTGTCCATTTTTGTGCAGTGAATTGGCTGCTCAGGAGTAAAGTGAGCATGCTAAAAGAGGGGGAGTAGTCCTGAATGTTAAATTCACTTTGCTTTTGCTACAAATGATCGCTAAACTGGAAACAGTCGTGGCGCACTGAGACTCTCCCAAGATTGGGGGTATTGCTTGCCATCCTATGGATGTCATGGGCAATCAGTGTAAGCACTGGGACACAAATGGTTCCTGGTAATCCAATTCTCATGTGAACACACATTTCCATAAACCAGAGCGCTGGGGAAAAGGAAAAACAAAACCCAGAGCTAATTCTATGAACCATTTGCTAATTAAAGATCCAACTCAGGCTGCTCCACTGTCTACTCCATCGCTGTGACCTAATTTGTTCCTGAAAGATAGACAAACAACTTCCTTCAGGGTGTTGTTTTTTTAGTGACAAAGGATCTCAGAATTATATGTGTTCTTCAAAAAATTGAGCCAACCAGCAGCTCTGGAATATGACTGTCTGTTCTTTGTGTGCCCATATATTTTCTCTAGGAATTTTGTTGGCACACAGATCGATGCAAGTTCCTAAACAGATTTAGAAAATAAAAAAGTACACGCGATGGATTGCTGCACTTTTGGGGGAACAGTTCAGCAAACAGGTCTTGGAAGTTTAAGTGTCACAATTTGGCTTGATTCCAGTGCCAGGAGCACTTGCATTACAAGTTAATTTAGAGGCTTAGCTGCTGAAATAACATCATCATGCTGGGCTTGGGAATTTTCTTCTTGTTATTAGATGTTACTGATTTTTCAAAAGGCAAACACACGAAACAACCTGTCCCGTGGATTTATTGTACTTTGTCATGTGTGGTCTCCAAAACAGGGCTTTCTGAAGCTTCTTTGCAAGAGCACTTTGATTTCTGCTCCTGCTGAGTCAGCAGCAGTTCAGCTTCTCCAGGGTGAGAGAGTGACAACTAAATCTTTTATTGGCTACAGGTGTTTATTCTTATTTTACCCGAAAGCATATGAAACCCTGCTAGCAATCCAAGGTAATTAACAGTTTTCAATGCAAACACTAATGCAAACATTTGTATGCAGTAATTAGGGTTTCTTCCCATTCTCCCCTAATGAAGTAAAATGTTCCTGATAGCTGCCATTAGTGCTTCCGAACTTTTTAAACCTGAGCGGTGTCACTGTTAGTTGTTTAAGAAATGCTACTCTGATAAATCTGTTTTGATTTCAGACTAAGAATTCAGTTTTATTCCTGTGAACCCGTATTGTTTTGGCTGCAGGTCCATGCTCCTGTGGTCTACACAGCTCTGGGAAATCTCTCAAAGTTTCTTTCATTGCTCCTCTTGGTTGAATAATAGGGTCCTCTCTGCATTCGGCCTGGCAATTTTTGTTCTTTTCTTTTTCTTGAAACAAATGGCAAATCTCACAATCAACAGCATCTACAAAAATCTTTATGTGAATTTTTTACAGTATTCATGTAATATGAAAGAATCAAAGTAAAAGTAAATACGAGCAGCAGAAAGAAATTTACCACAGAAAAACAGACATTAGTTACTACGGAAAATTATTTCAAGAACCCTTTCTGAACACTAAACCTGTATGGTTCTTTTTCTTAAGTATCTGGGGAAGAACCTCTTTGGTCTGATTTAAGGTAGTTTATTCTTGAGTGGCTGGTATGAAGGGCAGTGAATTCGTGTTTTCTGTCCTTTCCAATTAAATCTTTGGTGCAATTTTAATAATCATTTAATGTAAAACAAGAGAATATCTATCCATGCTGAATGTAAGCCTGCACGTAAAGCTGCTGTGTGCCCTAATTATACATTCTCTGTTCCATGCTCTACTCCGTGGTTCCAAATTTTACATTTTTTCTTTAAGACACTCAGCACAAGCTTGAAATGAGCACAGCACATCCTTGCCCTTTCCGTGGTCAGATTTTGATCATTTTGCTGTACCGGGTTCCAGGTTGCCAATACAATATTTCTTGGCTCCTGGTCATTAACAATGCCTCAGGCAGTGGCTTGGGAAGGTTGTTAGCAGAGCCAGCACTGGGTGCACAGGGTGGGATGTGCTCAGTGCAGAGTGGTGCAGTGGCAGTGAGTGAACAGTAATTTAGATGGTGCTGAACTCCTTTAGGTTTAAACACTCTGAGTACAGTGAGCAGACACGAACCATCCTGGCTGGCTGCTCGGCTGAGTCTAATAACTTCTTTCACAGAAGTTTGGGTTTTCTAATAAAACAACCAGTTCAATTTTTTTTTTTTTTTTTTTTTTTTTTATATTATCTCTTAATAACCCTCAGAGAATAGAAGATTTTGAGAATACTAGAGTTGGCTGGTTTATTCCTGTTTCTTTGTAATGGGTCCATTAGCTAGATCTTGATATGCTTGCTTACATTTTTTAATATTCATTTCAGTTGGTGACCCAGACTGTTAAGATGTGAAAATACAGTTTCATTAAACTGAAGTGTGCATAACTTAGAGGCAACTTACATTGATGATTAAGTGAATTTGCAAATGGAAAGAGCTATAAGCTTAATGCAGACAGATAATAATACAACATGAAGAAAGGGTGAAAGGGTAAGAGAAGGAAGGACAGAGGTCAGCTTGAGCAAAAAAAAAAAAAAAGAATGAATTTTTCCCAGGTTCCCTGGTGCAGAAGGAAAAACCAGATATTTCAATTTCAAGTGCAAGATGGTCTTTAATGAGTATAGAATATTTCAGAAGCTGTCGTTTAACTGATCTGAGGTAGACATTGTTTTGACTTTTTACAGTTACAGCACTATTGGAATTTACTAATTAAGTCTGGAGTGACTTTGGAAAGGTTTGCAGGGAAGCTCCCCGTGGTGAGGGGTCTGTGCCTGTAGCCATCAGTGGAAGCTCCACTGCTCAGGGCTCTGTGGGTTCTTCCAAAAGAAAAGTGAAGGAAACTTCTTCCCAGTCTCACTGGAGAGGAGAAGGCTCTGGGGAGAGCTCAGTGCAGCCTTCCATGTGTGAAGGGCTCATCAGGGAGATGGGGAAAGGCTTTGACCAGGGCTTGTGGTGAGAGCAGAAGGGGCACGGCTTTAAACTGAAAGGGGGTGGACTAAGGTTGGACAGGAGGGTGGAATTTCTTCGAATGAGCGTGGGCAGGCCCTGGCACAGGGTGCCCAGAGAAGCTGTGGCTGCCCCTGGATCCCTGGCAGTGCCCAAGGCCAGGCTGGATGGAGCTTGGAGCAGCCTGGGATAGTGGAAGGTGTTCCTG
>QWTY01039801.1:0-17158 GCA_008033365.1 Pseudorectes ferrugineus
GTGCTCTGAGCTGAATGTGAGCTGTAGGTGGTGGTGTGGAGGGTTGGCTGGGAAGGAGGATGTGTACAAGCTTGGAAGACACAGAGCTGTGTGAGCTGGTACCGCTCGATTAGGTGAATGGGGTGAAAAATAGCAAGTAATGAGACCCATTGTTGTGCAGATCCTGCCGGCAGCCCTGGAGCTGGTTCATGCAGCACAGCTCGATTTGTTGCTGTGGTAACCACTGTGCGATTTTTTGAATATTTATGCTGTGTAAAAGGAGCTTGGGTAACCTAAAGATAGCATGGATGACTCTACTGCATGAGTCCCTTTGGTGGGGATCAGAGTTTGATTCCTTTAGAAAAACTTACCTGACGCTGTCTTATTTTTCCCAAGATTGGTGAAAAATGCTGAGAAATTGGCACTTGTGTAGCCTGGGGAGTGGGGTGAGGTAGTGGCTGTGCTTGGGGCTTGTCAGAAAACCCAGTTCATGGTTCCACGTTGTTCTCTTCCCAACGCCTGTTTTTGTTTGTGCATTAATTTAAGCTTTCAGTATCAATGTTCAGTCCTCATGGGATGACTCTTTTCAAGGCACGGGGTGCTTCCTGCTTCTGTGAAATCAGATTAGGTAGGAGACGTGTAAAGCACCATGATTGTGCTGTTGGAGCAGAACCTTGCTGGTTCCAAAACATGACAGGAGCTGCGGAGCCCTACAGGCACCAGTCCGTGTTCTGGCAATGTTGGTTTCTTCTTCTGGTATTTCTTACTTGGCCACGTTGCAGGATTTTTGACAAGATATGTTTTGTAAAGGTTTCTGTTTCCCCAAGTGTAGTGAAACTACTTCAGCAATTACCTTGTACAGCTTCTTGTTCCCAGCAGCTCAGGGAGTGGGAAGGCATTTGAGCATTCGCTGTTCTCTCCTGATCTCTCTGAAATGCTTCTCCTTCCTGCAGATCCCAGCTTCTCACTGAACGGGTCTCATTCAGCACAGTGAGGAGCAGCAAAGAGCAGCCCCTTGCCTCAGAGCAGGCTAATTTACAGGTTGAACTTTGCAGCAGCTTTTCTGTTACAATTATCTGAAGTTTCCCGGCACAATCTGTTGGTTTCAGTTGTGTTGCCCTTTTGCTGATTAGTTGAACTGCTGCTCTAGCAGCAGTGCATCGCTGCATCCAGGAGTGTGTGTGAAAGTTTGTGGTTTTCCAGGGAGAGGAATTTAGAAAATAGGAAGTTCTGTTGTGTGTTTTTGAAGTTCTTTTTAAAACAAGACAAACCAAACCAACCTAACAAAATACTTCCAAACCAAAACAAACCCCTGCTAGCTCAAGATCAGAGATATAAAGTTAGGTGGAGTTTAAGTATGGGGAAAAGAGTTTTTCTTTTCTTGGAGAAATCCTCTCAACAATAGTTATTTATGATTTGCAGTCATTTACCTGAACACTTGGCCCATGCTGCACAGACTCAGGGCTCAGAAGAGTTTCTCACTTCACTTTTAGACAATTATTTAGGTTGGAAAAAACTCTAAGGTCATCAGGTTCAACCGAGGACAGAAAGCATACATTTTCAGTTGTGTGTTTTTCTTCAGGATGCTCTTGGCCATGACACAGATGCAGGCAGTTGGGGATTATGAGTTGCAGCTTTGTGTTTTGTTGACAGGTGTTAGCTCTGGGGGTTTGCCAGCCCTCATTGGGTGAGACTTCCTTCTCCTGTGCTGAAAAGCTGGCAAGTGGCAGGAACCCCTCTTATATTTTTCAGGACGTTCAGGATCCCTCCTGAGCTCGGACTTACCCACTGCTGGGAGCCTGTTCTGGTTAGCTGGCACATCATTGGTATTACTTTCAATAACTGCAGTCTGGAGTTTTCTGGCTGGGGAGGTGGTGATGTACACACACAGACCCAAATTGTTTTGTGTGACACTTCTATTTCCTCAGCATGGTTGGGGATGCTTTTGACACATCACACTCACTGGGCCCCAAACCACAGCTGCCTGGACCCCTGTAAGTTCAAATTCTGCAGGTGTCCACTTCAAGGAGCTGTCAGGGCAATGTGGTTTTCTCTTTTAGAAGTATCCACAAAGCAGGTGCAGCTAAAAGTGGAGCTTTGTGGACAACTCACAAGTACAAGTGCAACTGCTGCCATTCAGGTGTGTTTAAGTGACATTCCCAGAACAAATTTCTTTCTAAGGGTTTAATCATCAGTTTCCCAATATTTATGACTTTTTTGCACCTTTTACTTAAAATACTTGCATTTTTTTTTTTTTTTCAAATACCTTCATAAAACTACAGATTAATACTTTTATTTGCTGTCTGTATTCACCCTGATTCTGCTTCCACTGGAAAAATTTATTTATTGGGGATAATAATGAAATAGAAGGGAGACTGTGGCATTGACGAAAGCCATAAAATATGTAAATAAAACTAAGGTTTCTTCTCCCATCATCTGTCTGGGGATGGCAAATAACAAAAGGGTTATGAGGAATAATATTTTACTTCAGACTGAACAGTAAACCAGAGATAACAGATACTCTGAGATAATTCAATACGTTTATCTCCAACTATAGCAGAAAATCTGAGTACAATGCTAATTTTTCAATTTAGGTAATTCCATTCTGCCTTTTCTACCTAAGGTGCCTTTGGTGTTCAGTTATTATTTCAAGGTATTCTTTTGTGATTACCTCTTCTCCAGGAGCTTTATTTTCCAAGTGAAATGTTTCAGGTTTATCTACAGAAAATGTGAATAAGAGATAAATGTATGGAATTGCACATTCAGTTTGGAAACAGTATCTCCATAGCAAGTCAGAAGTTGTTTGATTGAGCTTAGAATAATGTCACAATTGCTGTTATGGGGGAGGGGGGGACAGTTTATGAAGGTTTTGAGTAAATTTCTCCTTTGAGTGAATAATTTCCTTTAAAACATAGTCCTTTGAAGTGCAGAAAAACCTGCACCCACAACTTTAGAAAAATAACTGGTTTGTATTCTTTTTATGGTGCTCAGTGATACACAGATGTGTTAAAAATTCTACTTCTGGAAGTTCTGGGTGATATTCACACTAAGAAATATTCTTAATTTCCCACTTCCTTTTGCTTAACTGCAAAACAGCTAAAATATGAAGCATTAGTGATATATAATGAAGCCTAAAGGAATTGCAACCCTCACATCCCTTATTACTGCAGTATTTATAAAATAATTTACCAGAGTTAAGTTTCCAATTCCAGCTTTATGGAGAAAACAAGGTTTATCATAGGCAAACAGATGGTTTCCCGAAATTATTATCTTTTTCTCTGTTCAAAAGACCACAGTAATAGGATATCAGCAATCCCTGGAGAGGTGAGTCTGTGACCATGGAGTTTATACACAGGAAATTCAGAGGCTTTGCTCTTCTTTACTAAAGAAGAGATTTCATCTCTACACTAGAAAAATAAATAAAGAATTAGAGGGGGGTAAAGAAATTTTTTCAGGCCTCTGGTTTTTGGTTTAAGATGGAAAGTAGTAACTCAGTTTAAAAAACAAGACCCTGTTTTGAATCAATAATTTTCAGAGAATGTTCATCTGCAGCTGAGTTTCTCGGATGAAACAAATTATACAGTTTGAATTAGTTTTTCACCTGTAAGTTAACCCACTGGTCTTTTATGGTACTTTTTATTATGACAAAATTTGTAAAGGTGAAATACCACCACTGATTATTTATACTCTTCACAAAAGTGAAATTGCAGGGCATGATTGCAATAATAAACATTATTTACTCTTGTGGAATTGTAAAGATGATAACATAATCTGATTTAAATCCAGATTCAGCTGCTTTTGAAGTAGTTATTCCATTTCTTCATTCAGCATACTTTTGTAACTAAACTTTCTCACTAAAAAATGTAGACTAATGACTGGGGAATTAAAACCATCATTAAAATTTCATTAAGTATATATATTTGAACTGTCATTTAACTGTGATTCTTTCTCCCAGGTGAATGTATGACAGGGACAACACTCATGGGATTCACCATGACTGACTTGAGATAAATGTAGCTGTAATTACAGGTAAATCTCAGATAGTTCTCTGAACTTCCTTTATTTTCAGTGAAGGCACATTTTGACTTTCAATTCCTTTGGCCTCTTGCATTTTATAATACTTTGAATCATAGTTAGAATTTTCTGTCATTTTACTAACCATGAGGGTATCTATGCTGGTAGCTCAGAAGGGGTTTTGCAAACATGTAAAATGTAAATGGTTTGCAGTTTTTTGTTTTGAGTTTTTGGTGAGGGATGGAACTTAACAGAAAAACCCAAAACCATCTCAGATTTTTTTTTTTAGATTTTCCTAGATCTGCCCTGGGTACTGTTCTATTTTTCCAAAACACTTCATTTCTCATAATTTTTCTTCTAGTACTTATGGAAGTCAGGGTAATATATATACAAATTATCTTTCTCCCTAGTGCTTCCACTTTTCATACTATTTATTTCCAAGATTTCCTTAGGAGAAGAACCAATCCCAGGAGAACATCAGTGCCACTGGACTGTGGCAGTAATTTTGTTTCTACTGTGAGTTGGAGAGAGCCTGTGTGTTAAAACACTACCAAGAAATGGAGTATGGGAACATATAAATTACAGAGTGCTACAAGTATGTCACATGAATGGGTGGGTGTTACAGGTATCACAGCTGATAATAAGGAATCTTCTGGCTCACT
Organism: Pseudorectes ferrugineus; assembly: GCA_008033365.1. Taxonomy (NCBI): domain Eukaryota; kingdom Metazoa; phylum Chordata; class Aves; order Passeriformes; genus Pseudorectes; species Pseudorectes ferrugineus. The sequence goes on from QWTY01039801.1 coordinate 4,656, forward strand.
GGAGTATTTCACAGTCCATAATGATCAAATAACTGTGAATTAACATGAGAACTGTTGGAAAATCAGGGGTTTGGTAAATGATTTCAGCTTTTTTTCTTTTTTCATTTCATTTCATTTCTGCTGTTATTCTGATTGATTGCCTGCCAAGTCTGATGGGTTATTAGACAAAGGAACGCAGTGGTATCTGGAAAGGGATAGAAATATCTGAATCTTGTCACAGTGTGCACATCTTGGCCACTTTTCAAAGGGCTGGGGGAAGCCTGGAACCTCCCTCCCTTGCATTTGGGACTGTTTCAGTGCAGGTCCCTGCCTGAACCCTGTTGTCAGCAATGCCTCTTGTCTTGTCGCATTCCTTGCTACTCCTGGTCTTTCTGGATTTGTCTCATATCCAGGGAATGCTGACTAGTGAGATGATGAATTAGGAGCACTGCCACCTGTGTAAAACCAGGTCTCTCCTAGTTTTTCTCTCATCTGCCTGGTTCTGTGCCTCAAATCTTGTCACATCTTCTGTCCTTTGGTGCTCTTCTGGCTTGGATTCTGACCCAGGAGGAGGGAGTGAATATTTCAGCATTTTGAATTCAAAATATAAATCTCCAGAAGTGTATGCTTAGCAGCCATCTATCAATCCAAACCAGCATGAAGCAAGTACTGAGTATGCATAGAAGTACCAGCCTCTGGATGGTGTTTACCAGCTAAATGCCCAGCTTATCTCCTAAATTCCAGGTGAGTTTGCTAGCTAAGTACAGCTTTGTTGGCATAGGTGCAGTCTGTGCATTAAATAACTCAGAGATCCCTCGGTGCAGAGCCACTGACCATATCTGATACTCAACAAAGTGTGAGAGAAGAGCTACCATTCAATTTTATTTGGGTTAAAGACTCTTTGGCTATAGAACCATGGGTAAAGGTAGAGATGAATGTAGAGAAAAATGGCCTAACCACTTAGCTGGCAGTATTCTTCAGTGGGAGTCTTCAAATCCTTCTTTTTGAAGCCTTTATCTTTCTTGGGATAAGTAAGCAATTGCTGATATTGAGTGAGAAAATGTGCCTTTAGTTTATTGGTTACAGGTTCTTCCGGAGAGAGGGAAAACCTCGGTTTCTTTCAAAATATTTAAGCATTTCTACAAATATGTGACTAGAGCCTGGGACTGATGTCTCTCTGGTAAGGACTCTACCCACCAGGGCATTCAGTAATTCTCACTGGTATGATAACTGATGTGTGTCCCACAGAGAATCACTTACAGGAAAAGGGATCGACAGATTCCGACTGAGTAGGCCCAGCTGGCTGATAGAGATGATTCTTTCATCAATAAGTTAACCTTTGTGAATACTAATGCCTACACAAATTGAATATTTGCACTCCAAGTCAGTGCTATTTTGTGGCAGGGTGCCTAAAATCTTTTTGCTGAGTAAAGAGAATTCCTTCCCTAAGCTCGAATTCAATTCTCTTTTGGTTGTCCTGCACTGGGCATTTAAGGTGATCAAACTTGCAGCTAATTATCTGCTGATTCTGTTTCCATGAGACACAACTGAAGTGAAAATAGAAAGTAGAATAGAAACTCAATAGAAAGTATCTGACTGGAGGGTGAAAGGCCTTAACATCCCACAGATATCTTAAGTAGCCCTTTTCTTGAGGTATTTTCCAACGTGTTTGATGAAACTGCTTGCTATCAAAAACCAGGAGTATTGCTCTTCTACTAGAAAGGTATTGATAATAGACCTGTTATATAACCTGAATTTATATCCTCAGTACTCCAGATACCGGAGTAGTGAATGGTATATGAAAACAATATATGAGTATTTAAAAAACTGGAAAAATGCACTCAAGATGAATGGTTGAAATATTTGTTTTTATTTAAAATTCATAATCTTGTTGGGGTAAGAATTTGTTTGATATTTCCACAGTTTTTATTAATTAGAGCCTTCTGCACTTTACTGTGAATCTCTCAGCTGTGGCTGAGCAATAATCATACATTTCCTTATCCAGCTTGACACTGCTGATAGCTCTTGTAATTCATTCTCTTGATTATGTTTGGCAACTCATAATTTGCTGGTAGCTGGTGTATCAGAATGAGAGTTCCTGGTGAGCTTTCACACCATTTAACTCTCATGACATGATTTAATTAGAGGCAATTACCTGAACGTTACCCCTACTTGCTTTCCCTTTTAGGGGGAAGTAAGACAAACTGAGTGTCCATCCTATCAAAACAAGGAAAAGGACAAACAGCCTAAGCCTTGATGGATAGGGAACTTGAAAAAACAAGGAACTCAGTCCTTTGGCTCTCATGCTGATCTGTCTCTCAATTAGACAGGATATAAATGAAGCTTATTGAGATGTGACAGGAGAATTTTTTTTTAAATCTTACCTATAATTTGATGAATGCTTTATTCTTACTTGTAATCAGAGATAACCTGCTTGCATTTGTTCACATGCATTTTTGCCTCCTCATAAAAGGCTTTGCTATTCCTTTGGTTCACGTACAAGGTTTGACATGTGCATGATCAAAATCTGTAACACAAATGAACATGTGATGAATTACAGCAGTTCAGAATTTGAACTGTACAATCTCAGCCAGTGACTGAACGGTGCCACCTCTTCTGCCAGCTGGCAGTCTCGTGGGAGAAGCTCTTCCCATTATAAACAGAACAAAACCAACAAAAAAATCTCAAACCCAACCAAATTAAAAGGCCCCCAAACCCCAACCCAATACTTTACTCAGCGTGGAGGACTGGAAAGGTGACCTTAGGCAGGATTTCTAACAGAAGAGTGCACAAAAGTGTTAATTTGCACTTGCACTGTAGATGCCATGTGGCAGAAAGGAAGAATGAGCTAAGTAGTGAGCTAAATAAAGCTGTCACCAGATTTCGTTTGTATGAAGATATTTTTGCTAGACAATTTTTATCACACAGAATCTGGCTATTGCCAGCTTGTAAAGCATTGTGGGATTCTGTCCAAGACACTTCGATGTTAATTGACTTTCTGTATTTGCTACACTAATTGATTATAATCAAGAGAATTTTGGGAACAGGAAATGCAATTATGCGAATTCTACAGAGAACTTCTATTATTAAGAAATTTTATAGTTGTGGGTAACTTTGGGGAAATATATTTCTCAAGGGGTAGATACCTCTGTGCTGTGCTTAGGATTCCATGTGTGTGTTCATATGATTATGGACTGCTTTATAACCTTCTCCTCACAGAAAACCCTAAAGTGAATAGCTAGCACTGCTCCAGTATAGTGTAGAAATCTCTAGCAAACAATTGCCCTGTGAGATGTTTTTGTGCTAGACAAAAGGCAAAAGACAAATATCTTTGTTTAAAGATTTAAAGTATCTTTGGGCCTATAACCTACCTTTTTGGGTTTAAGAGTAACAAGACTGGATACAATGTGCTATAACCTTGTTGACATCTTCCTGTTACAAGCCAGGGGAGTGACAGCAGTGAATCCAAAAATCTTTTAACCCTCACTCTGTTTTTTCTCTTTAGGTTTTTACACAAATTTTCATTTATAGTTCACCAGTGTCTAAATGATTATATGGAACTTGTTGTTTATTAACATTAGGGTCTCCTTTTTAGATATGCAGGAATGTAAAAATAATTAATTAAACATTAATAGTAGAAGTGAGAGTAAAAGTGATCATTCTGTCAGGAGATGAAATGAAGATCTTCTATGTGGGTAACATAACAAATACAAGAATCAAAAAGGTCCTCTTGAATAAAGATGATTTCTTGAAAACATCATCATTTTTCCTGATCTTGTTGTATATTATTCCTTTTAAAATTTTTATTATTTTGTTTTTAGAAACAGTGTTCAGATGTTCCTGGGATGGTAATGGTAGAGTTGCTAATGGCCCTTGGCATGTGGTACCATTATGTCAGGATGTTTTAAAGGCTTTTTGCAGTCTTGGTGTTTCAAATCCAATACATTTTTTTCTGAGATTACCTGGCAGGGATGTAGCCTAAACAGATTGTTTGTAAGGCTTGGAAATGTTGATGCAAAGGGTGCACTTTCATTTAAGCCATAGATCTTTGCAACAGAAAAATGATTGCAACACATGTTATGGAAAAGGTAATTCACTTTTGACTAGACATTCAAATGAGCAGAGGCTGTAATTTTCAGTTTAAGTACTAAAGGTGGGGGAATCTGTAGTTATTTGTTTTAGTGATTTAGATGCAAAACCACAAAGGACAAGAAATTCCCTGAGCAGGAGCAGAGCTGTACTTCCCATGTGAATTCCTTGTAGTCAATAAAACTACAGAAATTTTTTTGAACATCACCAAAATGTGATTGTGGAATCTTTAGTGTTTTTTTTTTTTTTTTAAATTTAAATTATATAGCATACATTTGGTGAGGTATTTGAAACTAAAAATAGAGAATGTTGATGTTTCTTTTTTCAATCAGTTCTTATTTTGGAACAAACCCATCATTTTCAATGTCAGAATTATTTGCAGGAGTACATTTGATTATTCTGGTCCACCATTTTAAATGGGCTGAAGCAGAACTTTCAAGACTAGGTACTTTTTCTTTATAATGTGTTAAAATCTCTTGATTTATCTTTCATTTGCTGAAATATCTATTTTCAGTCTTTGATTGAACCACTCTGATCCAATTATATGTGAATCCTCCTCCTTTGGATCATTCTCATTTGTATAAAACTCCTAATCAGAATGATTTCTTCTTTCTTTTTGATCTGAATAGCTCCTGTTGATGGCTCTGACTTTCCTAGACAAGGGATTTTATGTCTGCAATACATGATGAGCATGTTCCAAACTCTGTATCTTGTCACTGTATTGTTTGGTTGTTGGAGACAGCTCTGGAAATTCTGTTAACTACCTTACCACTCTTTCTTTTACTGTCCTTAATTAGAAAGGTAACTTTTGCAGCTCATACAGATGGTGCAGTGTTAGTGAGAAACTGTGTTCTGCCTAGAAGGTGGGGCAGTCCTCAAATTTGTGTGTGAGAGACACAAATAACTTGGTTCTGAACTCTCTGACATTTTCAAATCAGAGGAGATCATTGAATGCTAGTAGAGGAAAACTTTGGTTGGCATTCTAGCCAGAGCTCCAGGATGAAAGTGCTGTGTCTGCTACATATCTGAAAATTACTTTTCTGAGATCAGGAGGAGAATTTTTCAGGAACTTGGTGAGAAAATAAGGTGTTTTTTGTTAGATGTCAGAGATGTTATCTGACTGAGACCAGGGAGTTTTAATTTTTAACATGGAACTTTTGATGAGAAGAGTATTTCGAGGCAGGGATAAAATCCTGACAACTGTAAACCACGTAACTCAATGCCTGTCAGTAATCCTGGTATTGAGGGGGTTTGCAGAGAAATTCCTTAAGCCTGTCAAGAAACAGTCTTGGAAGGATCAATAGTTAACTACTGGGATTCCTGTCAGAAATATCTGAAAAATGCATGACAGTTTAAAACAAAGGAAAACAACAAAAAGGATACAAACAAACATTTGCAGTTGTTTCTTCAACGGAGTATTCAACCATGTAATAGTCACAGTGATCTTCTTGGCTTTTATATTACTTAAAAGTCAAAGTGAAAGAAGGAAAAACAAACTCCCCAAAAAATTCTATGCCAAGGGTAGGGTTGGGGGATTTCCTCTCTGAGATTCTTTTTTTTCTGCATGTATATGGTTTTGTGTAACATATAGCTCCAGAAATAAGTTCTACGTGTGCATAAAAAATAAATCCACTAAATTACTAATATTTGTAACAAATCAAGTCATTTAGATAGAATAGAGTTAGAGAATAACTGGACCAAAGGACCTTTGGGATGTGGTTGGTCTCACCTCTTGCTTAAAGCAGAGCCAACATTGAACATTCAAACTTACAATTTTGATTAGGTTGTTTAGGATCATACAGAGATGTGTTTTTACTATTTCCAGGGATGGAGATGGCATGACAACTCTGGGAAATCTGTTCCACCATTAAAAGTTTTTTCCTAATATCTAATCAGAATATTGCTGGTTTAACTTGTGTCTGTTCTCACCTTTTGTTTCAACTTCGCACCTCTGAAACTATGCCAAGCCCACCACTAAACCATGTCCCTAAGCACCATGTCTGTGTCTTTCAAATATATCCAGGGACGCTGCCTCAACCATTTCCAAGCCTGTTTAAATACTTGATAACCTTTCCAGTGAAGAAATTTGTCCTAATATCCAATCTAAACCTTCCCTGGTAGCTGTGAGCAACCAGTTTTCCATTTCTCCAGGAGAAAGCTGTGGGAAACGCTGTTCCCAGCACTGAGACCAGGCTGACAGACCTCAAGTTCCCCAAATTCTCCTGCTGGCCTTTCTTGTAGATGGGACTCACATTTGCCAACTAATAATAATAATAATAATAGAAATTATTCTGAAATAGCCAGATATGGCTCATTGCATTGTGCATTTTTCCTCTGCAAATAAAACTGCTACAGCTTGTGTTTGTGTATATGTGTATGCATAAAATTAAAAAAATAATAGTGATATAGGAGTTTATTTAAGGTTTGAAAAGAATATATAAGCCTTGCATCTTGTTTTATTCGTGAGTTAGAAGGTGATACTGTTGTCATATGATCACGTACTGTATTTTATTACCATATTGTCATAGTTAAAAATAAGCATATAATTTACTGTGTCAATTGCATGTTCACTGTCGTTTCCTTACAGTCTTTTAGTTTTCTGACCATCAATTATTTCTAATGATTATTACTATTAGTGACAGCCTAGTTATCCTTGTTTTTTTTCTGAAATACAAAGTGCATATCTAGTGGAGTTTATGACCTATGTAACCAGGACATAAAAAATATAGCCTTTATATTCCCTTTTAACATGTCTTGAGCTATATTCTTTTAGAAATTTTGTGTTAATGCCTTTGCATTTAGCTTTTGACTAATAACCTGTAGATTCTGCCATTTCATTTGGTATTCCCTATTTCATAAGTAATTTTCATCATTGATGAGGTTAATTGTTTTCTATTTGACATCTCTAATAAACAGGCACTCCAGACCTGCAAAGAGATTGGATGTAAATGCACAGGTAATGCTCTGCTGAATAATTCCCTTTACTTGGATTAAAATACACTGCCTTTATAAAGTTCAGAGTGTATATAAAGCTATATAATCCTTTTCATTGCAGTTTTATCACATTTTACAGTTAAACTAACAGATATTTAGGTAACAAGTGATTATATACATAGGAATTTAATTTTTTTTTAGGATTAAATGGTATTTTTGTTACTTTAGTTAGATAATCTCTAAACAGGTGTAAAGGGAGTATACAGTTATATTACTGATCCATAGCTCTATAACTTGAGTCTTATTTCTTCTTGATTGCTCCAAGCAAAAAAGATGCAAACTCTTCTGAACACAAAACACTGAATCACAACAATTCCAAAGAGAAGTCCTGTTTAATGGTAGGATGAGATGGGGAAATACAAGAAGTGTTCTTGTCCCTGGAGAAGTCAGAACCATCCATTCCTTTGTTTCTGCTGTATTTGAGCAGTCTACCCTGACCACTGCAACTGTTTAACTTTAAATTGCTAAAATATTTGAACAAGTTAATGCTCATCTGAACTGTAATTAGCAGTTAATTAACGGTGCTAATGTGAGTTTACCTTTTGCATCAGCCACGTTTGTAAGGATGGGTTGTGTGCTGGAACACTGCAAGAGTCCAGTTCCATTTTAGTTGATGCAGTGTAGCTGACATTGTGCTGAGGTTTATTTTGAGATCAAGTGTGATACACTGCAATCATAGACTGCAAAACTTTCCTCGCTGGTCATAATTTTTAATATATTGCTTTCCAATAAAATCTGTGTTCTGCAGCTCTTCTGTGCAGTTGGCTACCATAAAGAAGTGCTTCCAGTCCCAGACAACAGCAGAGCTACAAGTTCAAGTACCCTGGAAAATCAAACCTTCGTTTTTGCTGATGGTTGTGCAGGATATGTTGGATTCAGCCAGGCATCAGACCAGTAGCTGATAGTTGGAATAATGCAGGCAGAATACCAGAAGATAGATTGACTCACGATAATACAATGGTCCTTAATTCTTCCCAACAGGAAGAAAACGTGATTATGTGTTTGATTTCCTACAACATTACCTGCCAGTCTCCACATCGATAATGTTAAAAGAACTTTTCTACCTGTCCCCGAGCATAAAGTTTAACTTCATTAAGTGATGACTTTCTAATAAAATATTTTAAATAAAGTATTCTTAGGGCAATCTTTGACAGTTTAGCAAGGAAACGTGGGTGTAAATGCTTTTTTTGTGGTGCAGACAGTCATGACTGACAGAAGAACGAGGGTGTCTCGACACACTGTTCTTGTCACTGTTCCCCAGTGGGTTTAGGGATGTTTTATGGCCTCTGGATACAAGGACTGAAGCTTACATCACTAAATGTTAGAGATGAGATACTTTTGATTACTTCCCAGTGGATCTGATTGTTAAAACAAATCTCTTTGGATCCGTTCATAGGATCATAAATCTCATTCTGTCTCTGGGTTATTAAAAGGGTCACTCTGTGGCCTGAAAGCTGGACTAACTGAAGAGGCTACGTAAATTTCTGTAATGATTTCAAATAGAACAAAACTTTATAAGAATGCATAGTAATTTTGCCAAAACATAATTTTTTTTTAATCCTTTTTCTGTAATACCCCTGACCACACAGTTACTTTTGTGCAGCACCACAGTTAGGTGAACTCACTGATTTTTGTGTAATGGGTAAAAATTGAGTCTGATACTTTTTTTGCTTATTCCCATTATGTAACTAATACTCAGCTACATATTTAAATTTACCTTTTAACAAAAATAATAGCAAATTTAAGGATTTCTAGATCTCTTATTTTAGAGAGATGACACCTGTACTACTCTGTTAATCATCAAATATTAACACATACTTCCCTGTATTATGAAGCAGTTATAGCTGTCCCCATGACATTTCTAATTATGAAATTTAGGCATAATACAATAATATTTTGAATGTCTATGACATCTGGGACTATACATAGCAATTTGTGATACGTATTATTGAGCATATCCTCATAATATTACTTAAGGATGATGTTATGTGCTTTTTTATTTTTCCTTGGTTGGAAAGTTATCTTTTTTAAAGTCCATCCCTAAAGGCTGCATTCTCAAAGGTTTCAAGATATTGTTCTGCATAGCAAAAATCTTATTCTGCTGCTGCTTCATTAAAAACTCTCTTCTGGATCCTGTGTTGCTCTGCGGAGAAGTAAATCACTATAAATCATAGAATGATAGAATGGTTTGGGTTGCAAAGGACTTTAAAGGTCTTCTAGTAGACAGTGTCCCTGTCCATGGCAGGGAGGTTGGAACTAGAAAATCAAATGGTGTTCTGAGCATTGTGTATGGGTATGGAAAGAACAGGATCTTGTGTTCTGATTTGCAGTGATCTAAGGTCCTAATAGGCACATCAACTGGGAATTAGCATAAAACCATAATGTTCTGTCACAAAACACAAAAGTTCCCCCCTAAAGCAGTCACCGAATCCAGTACAAGAATTTCTGTGTGTGACTGGGCTAAGTGCGACTTTTGCTGCAGTGTATCCTTGTTTAGATCTTGCTCTTTGACACTTACCTCATGGAATCTATTCCTGGGCCCAAAGCTCATCAAAAGGTTGCCAGAAAAACCATTGGGTGTGTGAATGATTACTTTGACTTGTGAGTAGTCAGGAACTTCTGTGGGTTTTGGGGGTTTTGGGGGTTTCCAGGTTGTTGTATGGTTTGGTTTGGTTTTTTTTTAAACTTTATTTGGGCATGCAAAATAGACTTTGGGGAAGAATAGGTCTTTTTGAAATTTAAATGAGCATCAATGGGGTGAGAAGGAGACCAAATTGAATAATAATGCTTACTCGTGTGTGTTCAGGTTTGCTCAACCATAGTTAAAAGATTCTAATTGGTTTGCATTAGTTTTGGATATAAAGCAGAAACTGCACATCTTTTCCACACTATTTGTTATGTAGTGATGCCAATAATATATGTATTTAATTCAGCTTTCAGTTGGATATAATCCAAGGCCATGCTGGAGAACAATTAGAGGAAGGACTTGTATGAATAAACTTGATTGCTGTTAAGGTTTATATTATCACTTTCTGTAAGGGTTGCAATTACTTCATCTCCTTCATTCAAGGTACCTTTGTGAAGGTCAGAAAAAAAAGTGGTTTAGGGGGGAGGAAGGTTGTCTTTAGGGCTTTTTTGGAAAGGAATTTCGTCTCAATGACAAATGGTTCTTTGCTGATAGGAAGGAAAAAAAAAAGAATTAAGAGGTTCAATTGGGGACGAAAAAATTCTAGCAGGAAGAAGGTCGGAACTTGTCCAGTTTTGTATTACCTGAATAGAACTTCAACGAGTGCTTCTCTGTTTGTTAACGCTGAATTCCATGATTAAGGTTCTTTAGCCACCAGTGGGATATTTTGGCTGTACTGGCCTTCATTCAGCTTTAGTATTGCAATCTTTCTGAGCCTGTAGGTTTTTCGATTTGTTAGGCAACTTTCTTATGTTTTTAAATTCATTAACACCATTCCAGAGTCCTGTGGATTTGATCCCATTTGGCTCGTGCTGTTTTGTGAGGCAAAATATCTTCACAATCCAATGTATTTGTCAATAAAATGTGGGAAATGCCAGTGAGGTCTGGACATTTCCCTTTACTTTCCACACTGAATTATGCTGCCCATGTTCTTTTACTTAAAAAGTAACTCCGGTTTTGTACCTGTAGCTCTTTATACAGACTTTGACAGATTAGATGAAGTACCAGACTGGGATTTCTCTCAATCTTTATTATTGTCTCATTTTGGGGTTTTTTTGGGGGAGGGCAATGTGAATTCCCAATAATGTAGAAGAGTCTATTGTCCCCTCCTGACAATATAGGATGGAAATTGACATGAAGGGAATTTCTCACACAAAGGATTAACATATCCAGTCGCAGTGGCTAAGGCCAAGGAACCAGTCACAGCAAACATGTTTAAATGATGAGCAGTTTTGAATGTTTACCCAAGTGTGAAGTTGGGTTTGAATTGGCCAATTGATCGAGCTACTGTGGGAAGTTGTGTAGTCCTTGGGAAGACATTTTTTAGGCCAGGGTTTTCAAGCAATTTATGATTTTCCCCATCGTACAGAAAACTGCTGATGTGATTTATCTGCTGTAGCTGTCAAAGTGTCTAATCCAGGCAAATTGCTTAGGCTTCCTTTCAGTCAGTAAAAAACTGTGAGGAAGTGATCAATCCCTTTTTAAGGTGGGTGAAGTGCATTGTCTTTAGAAATGGCCATTTGCCTTTGTGGACTGTGGAAGAGAAACTGGGTGACCCTCTTTGAGTAGACCTTAAGGTAGGTAGAGTGGGTGCTCTTCCATGGGCTGTGGGGCTGTGCCAAAGTTTGTCTGTAATATTGAATGTTGTTTTGAATGTTTATCTTTTGCTTTACTCTTAGCATGACTCCAATATTTTGACAAGTTCCATGATAATAAAACAGTGTATCACTACGTGCTTTAGGAAAAAAATGTTATATATTTTCAGACTATTTGCTCGTGGGGTTTCATGCTCTTTCAATTCAATTCACAGTTCAGGACAAACCTGCTAAAGATTAAGCAGACAGACTATCCTTATATTCCAGGGATCCTCAAAAGCTGAAAGAAAGGCTTTTCATAGTAAGTATACAGTTATTATTGGACTTGAGATTGTGAAATACCTTTCTGTTAAATAAAGTTCTAGTGTTTAATATGTTATGCAGAATTGAATTTTGCATAAAGATGGAATGGAAGAGTTCTATTTTCAAGTAGTGCTAAAATATGGGTTTTTTTCTGCTTGCTGTGAGTGCCTGTAAAATACCATATACTAAAAGTGTCAAGTCTGCTGAAAGATAACTCTAAAGCACTTATTACTTTTCATCTTCTAAATAGGCATGAACTCAGAAAAAGGTATTCATAATTTGTTGTGTAAACCTCAATGCTTTATTAAATAACTTCTATTTATTATTATTTATTTGACCATAAAAGCATGAACTACTTACCAAAACAACTTGCAAACTTAGTGTTAATGTAGACCTTTGCAGTATCCCATAACTCTCTAGGTTAAAAGTGCACAGAGATGAAATATGAAATTAAAAATATGCACTATGTATAACTTCATGTCTTGTTTAGCTTTCAGAAATTATGTACTCTCCAAGAATTTGCATCAACATGTAGGCTCCTAAGGTGGAGAAGTCACCACTCACAAATGGGAAAAAAACTTTACCATGGTGTAGATGTCCCCATGCTTCTGGATTCCACCAAAAATTACCAGACAAGATCGTCAGTGGGTTTGCTGTACTTTGACAATTTACACTGACAGCCTGGCTCATGAAGCAAAGCATTAGCCCACAATCCAGTGTTGTGAGGGATCACACAAGACAGTGGTGTAAAACTAAATCCTGTGAGAACATGCCTTTAGCACTCTTGCTTTGTGATTGATCCCTTCCACCCTCGTTAGCCAAAGAAGCCTAAGCTGGCTCTGTGTGAGTGGATCCTC
>QWTY01039803.1:4062-15051 GCA_008033365.1 Pseudorectes ferrugineus
TGGAAATAAATGCATGCATACAAGAAAATGGAAGAATTTCTTGTGAAATAATTGAACTTCTCCTAAATATTTAAAGAATGAGAGGGGAAAAAGTTTAGTTTTCCCTTCACTCTTCCTACCCTGCCAAATGTGGTTTGCTTAAAAGAACTGCTGGGAGTTCTGTTTAATGTTATACTTTGCATGCATTTGTGATTTGAAATAAAAAAAAAAAAAAAAGCCAAATTTGAGAGAGACAGTTTGAATGGCATGCTGTCAGTTTGGCTCTTCGTGAATTGGCAGTGGTCTCATTTAGGACCTTCAAATATGTGTCTGCCTGGACAGAATGAGAACATTTTGCATGTTCTTGAGAAGACAACCACTCCTTGCTGCCTCACAGTACTCAGTGGTGCATGACAGTTGCCCTTCATCGCTGTCTTCTTCGAACTTAACCTTTGACCGCCCACTTTGTTGCCGCGCAACGGTTGGAGCAGGCCAAGATGTTCATGAATGACGGGCATTGGCCTGCAACGTGCTTGTCATTATTTGACTGTCAAAAGTAGCCTGCCATTGGGCTCCATCAAGGTTTGAAACCTATGTGCAGCAGTCCATATTACTTAACTTCCAAGACTGTCAACAGGACGATCGAATGTGCATAAAAAATGTGTGTTGAATATGTCTTTGATCATAATATAGGGAGATATTTTTTTGTCTGTGCTAAATGTATTCATATGAGTTTCACAGGGCCAAGAGGTTGATTCTGCTGCCATGGTAAAAAGTGAACTGTTGTCTCCTGTGGTCTAAGTTTCAAATAGCACAATTTAGATTTGAACAGCTCTGCCAGTTAAACTCTCAGCTTGTCTTGCGTATCCTATCAGCTTTTCAGCCAGCAGTATAAGCAGCGAGATACCAGACCAGTGGTGCCTGAGGTTAGCTGTCAAACTGGAATGTTATTTTGGATCTTGCTGTAATGTAATATCATAGAAGGAGGTCAGGCTGTGTGATTTGTAAAGCAGTTGTGCAAACTTAAAATGACTGAAATGTTTATTTCAGGTACTTTTTTTTCCCATCTGAAAAAGTTGACGAGAAGATAGAATTTATCGTGAAAAAAACAAAGGCAATATAAAATGGTCATTTTTCTCTCGAGTACAGAACACAGTGCATAAAAGAGCATCAAAATCCAATATGGGGAGTCAGGCTGAAATTCACTGAGTAATAAATGGTTGACATGGAAAATATTTAACAGGCAGACATCTTTATATATTCTGATAATGAATCCCAAAGACATTTGGGATGAACCTTTTGCTTAATTTAACAAATAGAAATTGTACCCCTGGGTTAATTGTGAATATAAACTTGGTGTGTAGGTAAATCACTTATGCAATCTATCATATATTAACACATACTTTGAACTGCTTCATGCTTGGAAGTGTCATATCCTACTTTAGTGGAGTATTTGCTATTTTCTTGGGCAACAGCTGTCTGTAACTGCAATTTATTTTATTGTTTGAAACTTGTCTGTTTTCTCTCAAAATCTGTCAGTTCCTTCATAATTGAAATGGTATCTTAAAATGACATCACAAAATAGCAACTTAAGAAAACCAGAGATTCACTAGCGCTTGTTCATAATGACTTCTTTCCAAACCAAAAAAGTAGCATTATCTTGCAAACTGGCTATAAAATTACTTTTTTTTCCCCTTCAAGTCTCAAAACATCTTCATGCTAATTTAGTAAAAACAGTAGAATCATAGTAGTGGTTATTGGTTAGATTGCTTAGAAACAAAAAAGTATTATTTTCATAATAGTTTTGCCCTCAGTGTATTTTCTGAACCAGATTTTATTTTTTCTGCTTACGGTATCATTTGCAAGAGACCTCAGTTCACAGGCAATGATCTAAAATACTACACTGTGTCATGGAGATCTTTTTGGTCTTCTTGCTCTTAATCATAAATGCTGTTGCTGTTTAATAGCCCAGCTCTTTGATTTTTAGTCTTTGCCAGTGCATTGACATGTGGCTACTCTGAAATAGAATATAAAATGCATGCATTCAGGTGTTTGCATACATATATGTACACGTGTGTGCCATAAATGTGCAAAATTCTGTGGCGAATGAAGTGGTCTGTTATTAGATGTTAAAACTATTATCTTCTAAACTCTTTATCCTGCCCATGAAGTTGCTGTTAGTAAGTTTCTGTTTGTTTCCCTTTTCTGGAGTAATGTATACGTATGCAATGTTTTTGTGAAGAAGGACTGAATTTTGGAAGTGTGTATATATGCAAACGTGCACTCATTTAAGTGCATTTAAGCAGACAAATAAATAATGAGCATTTTAATAATGAGCCATTGTGTTTACTGATATGGTCTCTGAATTCAGAACTCCTTTTTGGCCTCCACAGTTTAAAAAAAACGCTACCAAAATTAACAGGAAAAACTGACCAGACTATTTTCAAACTAAAGGAATGTTATTTTTCATTTCAGACAAATGTTGCTCTTTGTTTCACTGTACAAGTCAAGGTTTAATTTCTACTGGGAGTTAATAATACTCTTTGTAGTTATGTTACTGGGGGAGAAAAGTGTAAAATCTTCAAGCACAAATTTATTTTTTCACTTGAAGTATGGAATACCCGTTCCTCCTCTAACCAGAGTACAGAAGAAACTGAGCATTATTCTGCAGTTTATTGCAAGTGAGTTCATATCTTTATATTTTTCCAAATGGAAGTACTTTTGTGAATGCTGTTCAGTCTGTGTCATAACTAAGAGTTTGCAATGTTTTTGCTCTTGCCCTCCAGATCTTTTTAACTTTTCACTATTTTAAAAGAATATGGAGAAACCAGTTTATTAAAATAAAATGCAATAAAAAGTAAGTTCTCTTATACAGATGGAAATGTATTAACTATCAGGAGCTGGTGTCTCTTCCCATTGCCTTAAAAGATAAAAGGAGCACTATAAAAGTGTTTTCCAACTTTCTTTAGAAATTAGAATTTGAAAGTGAAAGCACTGTGAATAAAGATGACAGCAGTTAAGTGTCATTACTTTGTTTTTTGTTCTGAATTAAGAATATCCTGACTGAAAGCAAAATGTTTTACTCAAGCAAAGAAACTTCTGAAATGGTTCTCAGGATGGCAGGAGGTGTGCATGTGCTTTTTATTTCAACTTCCAAAAGTGTTCAAAAGCCACGTAAGTGTATTTGAGAGGTTAAACATCCATGATGCTCTATGGTGTTATAGGAACAAAATAAATCCTATTACCCAAAATAAAAGAGAAGTAAATACCTTAAGGGAAGTGCTTTGTTGTCACCTATACCCTCTGCAGTACAAATATTGGCTTGTCACAAAGGTTGAGACCTTTGTAGTGCATTCTTTCGGGGAACAAATCTGTCTTCTGGCTTTAATGTAAGAGCTGTGAAATATCTGTATTAGGTAAAATAGAGGTTAAGGCACCTTAAGGGCACTGAATTCTTATCTCTTTTTACTAGCAGTGGTGTCAACATGTACTAAAATGTGATGACCTACTCTCCTCTTTGATAAAAAGGAAAATGACCTGTCTACTGTGGATGGTGATAGAGTTGCCTGGGGCAGATTATATTGTCACCTTCTTTAGTATTGGTGTGTAGGAAAATAAAAAAGGCCAGGATAGTTCTGTTTACCACAGAAGTATTTGACATTTCTAGCTACTGATAAAATATACTCAGGGGTAGAAAGAAGAAGCTGGTTTACACTACTAAACAAGGTTATGAAGAAAGGCAGAGATTGTTTATTGTGTGAGCCCTTGGTATCACAGGACATATGATATGTATCAAGAGATTCCTTCTGACCACTTCAGACACTCACGGTTCAAGTTCTGCATTTAACCCTGCTCTCCACTTGTCCGGGGCCGTTTAGTACACAAAAGGCTGACGTGTCTTGAGTCATGTCTTGAAATTCTGATGTACCGGTGGACTGTGCAACTTAGAGTTTAGTCATGCACTTAGTTAATACAAGTAACAATACTTTTTGTATTCTGGAAATAATTGGTGTCACATGCGAAACCTTTTCTCGGTAGCATTCCAGAGCATTTATAGTTTTGTAACAATTAATTTAGCAGTCATTGTTGATAGTCATTGGCTATAGCTGTGTGTGATGAAATGTATGTAACTTAAAGTGTTGATTTAACTTGTAGAGCTGGAACATCTCAAACTGTTAAATGTACTCTAAGCTTTAATTAATACTTCTATGCAATTCTGTAAAGGAAGGTGTGCTTCCTGCTAATCAGAAACTGGACTTAAGGATGAAGGAAAGATTTCTGTTGCATTCTTTATCAATATTTAAGAGTAGAGTGTGTTTCAGCATTTCTTCATGTTTTGCAAGATGGCGATGAAATGCAGATGTCTCCTGTGTGAGTTCCTTGCATAATAATCGTGTCTCTTGTTTGCATAAATAAATTTTAAAAAATTTGTTAGAGGTATGAGACTCCAGGGGATGGGAAATTGGCTTCCTGTTGCCAAACAGATACTGTTTTTTATGTTGTTTAAGAGCTGAAGTCTATGCCCAAAATGTGCATTTTTGTGATGAGAGAAATCATAAGTGAACATTCATGAGAGAAACTGAAAAAGTTCTTTAAAAGGCATGGGAGCCTTTTCAAAAAAATGTAAACCCCACAACTTTGGTCTAGTTTTGTCTGTTTGCAAATCAAGCTCATTGAGGTATTTGTAGCCTAAAGCTCTAAGTATTCATGAGGAAGGTAGAAATCTGTTGGTATTGGGTTTAATGTTGGTAGAAGATGAAATTTAGAAAGTCAGTGTTAACTCATTTAAATCAGGTCAGTGAAGTGTGTCTTGTTAGATCCTGAAAATTCTGACATTATATTCTTGTGAAGCCTATGTAATTAACTTTGGCTTTCCTTAATTGTTTAGAAACTTTTTATAAGGCATGGGAAAGAGGAGAGAACTGTCAGACCATCCTGAAAAATGGCTTTAAGTAGACAATTCTTTTCAACTTGTTGAAATAGCACTTATGCTAGGACAATTCCTCCTCAAAAGTCCAGTTCCCTTAAAGTTGGGGCGGTGCCATGGTATCAAGTGCTATAAAGTAGACTTGTGCTTGAAAGAATTTTGAGAATGATGAGCTGATTAATTAAATCAAGGTTATTTTAAACTATTGAAAGTATAGCAATATCTCTGGAAATATCAATTTAATTCTTGCATCTTTTGGTATGGTTATAAACTGATATCTCTGTTGAAAACTGAAAGAACAGTCCCAAGAATTTGGGTTTACCAAGTGTTGTAGAATGTTTCTGATTATATCCCAGAAGGGTAGTAGCTAGTTATAAAGTAAAAGCTTATTGCTTTACAGAACTTTCCTCTTTCAATTTTTAAATGTATATAGAATTCAATATTACATTGGCTTAGACGTAACTGCCCATGATTTTACCTGAGTTTGTGATTAAAGAGTGTTCAGAAATTTGCATTAACAAGCCCATTTATTTATCATCTTTTTTGTTTGTTTCATAATCAGTGGGGGATTTGCTATTGTTTTCTTGTAAATACTTTTATCCCAAGGAATTTAAGTAAAGAATAGGATGTAATCTAGTTCTTATGGAAAATAAATTAGAGAATGAATGCGTAGTGAAGGTGGGCAATGAGCAATGAAGGAACAAAATGAGAACTGAAGAAAGAGGGACTTGCTGAAAGATGATAAAATACTAAGGCAATGTGATATTTTGGGAGGAAGATTAGATAAGCAGAAAAGTAACACAGAACTGAATAATAGAGAATCAATAAAAAGTGAGTTACAAAGCCAGACATCTAGTGGATTCCAGTGTAATATTCTAGCATTTATTTGACTGAAATGTAATGAGTGGCTGTTGCATACCATATATATGAGTGAATTTATATGTGTGGTTTGCTTTTTAAGAGAGGCTGTTTGGCAATGTAAGTACATCAAATTTTTTTAAAGCCAAGATATTTTTCACTTGGGCATCAGCTAATTCTTGTTTTGTGAGGAGTAGTGAGGGAGAGTAATTAATTGATACTGAGGAAGAAAAATGGAAGATTTTTTAAAGCGTGGAATGTTAGCATAGCTACAAATAATAAAAATGAAAAAAAAAATCCAAACAAATAGTTGTGGAGAACACGTGACCTGCTCATGCATAAGTACCTGCTGGGCCTTGGCCACTGAGTCCTTCAGAGAGGTACCTGGCTGAAACAGTCTGAACTGCTTAGAATGGATTTACTTATTCTTAGAAAATCTCCTTTGCATGTGGAGTCTTCTCTACTATTGTGGCCCTGGGCCTAATCTTCTCTCCTTTCTAATTCAGTTTTGAAATTCTTTGAGAATTCCAAATTTCATCTGTCTGTGCAAAATGGCAGAACTTTGCATGCATAATAAAAGCTCAGTGACTTCTTGACAGTGCCAGTGGCATGATTAATTCCCGTGCATAAAATATTCAATCATCCTATGCATATGCAGTGACAATATAAGCGAAGGGGAATGAAGGATCCCTATGGATGATGTCTGGGAGAGAGCTCTTGTCTTGCTCTTGTCAAATACGTTTGTCTCTTCCCCGTGTCCCCACAGATTTCTTTCTCCTTGGGCTTTATGCCAATCGCAGCATCTTCCCCATCTGGTCCGTATCAGGAAGGTGGACCACACCTCAACCTCTTCCATCACGTGCTGGCAAGTTTGTGTGACTCTTGGTACAGAGGCAGAAAATAGAAGAAAGCTGTCGTTTTCCTAAGAAGCTTTTACCTAATAATTCCTGGGGTTTGCCACGTTGAGTCTTTTCCTGTTAATAAATTGCACTGTTTGCAGAAAATCGTGCCAGGTGTTTGACTGAAATAGTTTTGTATCAGGTGATGTAGTGCCTCATATCCTAAATATTAGGCCTTTGATTGCATTTATTCTTAGGAATGATCCAGACTTTTCTTGAGTAACCTTACAGTGTTGGTCAATTCTGTTTGCAGCATGCCACATAGTTTCTTTGTGCTTCTGCAGATAATTTCTAGGCATTATTCCACGAACAGCAGTAAAAATGTTAAGACATTAGAGGTAATTAAAAGATTTTTGCTAGGATTACCAAAGCTCTCAAACTAGAAAGTTACCTCAATCTCTTTTATGACATGAGCAGTTGCTCTAGCAGGCTCTAAACAGGGATTACGTGGTGCCTGTAAATGTTAACAAGAAGCCTTAGAGAACTTCTACTGACAAGCCAGTATAGCTTTATGACATTATACTGGCAAAACTCTGTATGTCATATTTGTATCTACGTATGTGGAAAGGTATAGTGCATTTTGCTAGCTGTAGTTTTTAGGCAGGTGTGGTGATTTGATGTCACGCTGCACATATTTCTGTATCATAGTAAACAAAATACTTGTATCTTGTTAAATTAATAAATCAAGTAGATTTTGTAGCTGTGTTTTAGTAACTGGATAAAATATAATTTAAATTCTGGCTGGTTACCAATGTTTATCAGTGATGAAAAATTACAGATTAGTCTGTGTTTCTATAATCAGAACATTTACACAATGGATATATTGTTACAGTTGTCGTTTTAGTTCTGATTATTACTCAGTATGTCTATTGCAATTTTCTCATTTACAGCTGTTATTGAGCTCCATGTGTAATAGATGGAATTACTGTGTCTACCATTTATTTAATGAATAGCCTACAGAAACATTAGTGTTAATAATATTATCCACTTAATGTACACAACAGTTTATAATATGGATAGATGAATAATGTGTTGCACTATTTAAATTTTATTGGAATGAGATAAATAGATCCAGGGCATTTTTGTTCATAAATGCGATGTTAGAGTCATCTGGGGGCTTTAAAAAAAGTCAATTCTAAGCAAAGCGATTGCAACTAGTCTGTTATCTAATATATGAATAAAATAGTTTAGACTTAAAGCTCTTTTTTTTTTGGGGAGGGGGGTGTGTGTGGAGGGTTTGAACCAAGAGGAAATTTTTCTTTTTAAAATAAGTGAGAGTGTCAGCTGGTCAAGTTCTTTCTTAAAGGGGTGTATTCTGCTAATAAGGAGAACTGGGTTGGAAAACTAACAGTTTGGTTTCTTTGCTCAGTAGCGAAGAAGTGTACATGAGACACATATGTTAAACAAAACTAAATTTATCAGTTTGATAAATATGACATGCAGCTCTGATTAAATAGCAAAAAAAGCAGCCTGTGTAGTAAGCAAAGTCAGGCCTTGTCCAATGCAGGCAGCTTCCTAGCTATTCTTGCTCTTTATCTGCTCTTTTGGCTTAGATCAATGTAGAAAGGCTTAATTTTGTAAGCCTAAGAGGAAAACATTTCCTCTCCCCTCCCCCAGTGTTGGGTAATTTTGATTGTATGAAAGAGGAACTCCTTGGCCTGTTTTGTCAGACTTGGTAGGGCTTCTCTAAACTGACTCTTCTAGATACTGTTTTTGAAAAAGTTGTTGTATTACAGGTAATAAGGATATACTTCGGTTTCATGAAAAAGCACTGTAAAATGGAGCAACCATAATTGAGGATTTTTTCCTTTTTTTTTTTTGAATAGGCACTTAAGCAAAATCTCCAGTAAATGTTATGTAGAAGTTGTGCTGTTTGAGTCAGAGAAAATGAAGTTTGAGTTTCTGACAGCAGTGTTTAAGTTCTGATATTTTCCTTGCTGTGTTGAGACAAGTTTGATAGGTAAATTTGATTTAATAATGTATTAGACCAACTGGTAACGTTATAGAAGTTAGACAAGGCTGAAGAAGAGCTTATGTGTCCTAAAGCTAGACTGACCTTGCTTAGTGGCTCTGGGTGGTCTTATAAGGGACATACCTACAGCTGTTGTAGCCCAGTGTATTTTGGGTGAGTTGCCCCCACACCCCCAAAATGTTCTTTATAGCAGACAAGCTGTGCTGTGCAGACCAGTGAGTCTTTGTTGCTGAAATTACACAGCTCATGTGTTGTTTAACTCCAAGATCTCAGAATAACTCTGAGAGATGTTGGCATATTCCGTTGTGAATTTTAGTGGGTTTTTTAATTATAGTTTTAACTCTGTGGTAAATGGTTTAAACTGAGTGTGTACAGAAAAAGGTCTGTGCATTTATATACATCTGAGGGGTTCTTCTACTAAATAAAATACCTGCTGAGTCTTCCTGCCATAAGACTTATGTCCTCATAGCTGTGTATCCATAAATTCCTTGATGTTACCAATACTTTGTCATTCTCCTTTCTGAGCTACGTTGTAGTGCAGGGATTCATGACCAGTGACCTACCAGCATTTTAGGACCACCAGGGGACTGCAGAGAGCTGTCTGGTATTTTAACTCTAGTGCCTCAAATGTACCTGGTGTTTCAGAGAGGGCAAAAGTGTGCATCACATACACATGCTTTTCTTCTGGCCAGTTGTACAATGTTGTAGTTTTCTTCCTTAAAAGAATGTGTTATGTGTTACTTATTTGGGGCCATCTATAATTCTATTGCAATGTAAAGTAATTTATTTCCAGCTTTTATGTGATTATTTTCTCAAAAATGTAGAGCTTTCTAGAAGTTCTGTAACATATCACACATGAAGAATAGCACAAAAATTGATATTTTAGCAGAATAAATAATTTTGGTATCTTCAATGTTTTCTCTGGTTACTCTATCAGTTCTTTTCACAGATTTTTTTTTTTTTCTCTTTTGCTTACTACAGAAAAATTACATCAAATGCAGGATAACAGAACACTGTCAAACTAAGAAGGTTTTATATGGACAGCATTAGACAGGAGCAGAAAGATCCAGTGCACTAATAGGCACGCTCACATGAGCTACCTAGTCCATTGACAGTTCTTTCCTTTGTTCTCCCTCTCGACCCACTTTCTGCCAGTGATTTGTGACATATTTTGTAAGAGATCAAATAAGCCCTTGACACCTGATTGCAATGTAGTGCTTGTTTACAGTTGCATTTTTGAAGGACCTCTAGACAAGATGGAAGGTTTAACTTAAAGTAATTAAATTTGCATCTGCTCTGTGACAGGAATTTTCTCATGTGTGTATCCTGTTGAGCAACTTTTACTGTAATTGGCCATGAAGTACCAAAAGAAGGATCCAGGTAGACAAAATCATTGTTGCCTAACTACTAAAATCTGTCATGGTATTTCTTAAGGACTGGCTTGTACTTGGCTTGTGCCAGGTTCTTTGAAATATAGTAATGCCTACTTTTCATTTTTTTTTCTATTATTTTAAATGTGGACCCTGACTTGAAACACAAATTAAGCTGAACTTGATGAATAGCATTTTCTATTCATATTTTAAAGTCTAAAGAACTATTTTATAGTTGCTTTGAATTTAACATGATTAATTAATATCTGTTATTTGTGGTATATTTTGGCCAAAGTGATATTGTTGAGTCCTCTGATCAGTGAGATTTGAAGTAACATGCCAGGATGTTCACCTAATAATATCTGAGGTGGTTTTATGAGGACCAAGAATTATTTGCATCTTGCATGACCTGTCCATACGGCTACTTTTGAGTACAACATAGGTTAGAAGTAGTAGTTATTTTCAGCCTACTGACTACAAGCGAGATTAATAGCTTTTGAAAGGGCTGTAATGAAAGGCTGACCCAACTGGCTTTTGTATTATACCTTGTTTATCCTGCTCTCATCTCTATCACCTTTGGGCTACAACAAAATGTAATTTATGTTAGCAGTGCTTCGTTGAAGGTGAAAGGTCACATTTTTAATGAGGGTAGCCCTGATTGGGATTCAGGTTTTAAAATGTTGTGTGGTAGAGTACAGTCAACAAAGTCTGTGTAAAGAAAATTATTGCAGAAAGGGGCAAGGTAACATTATTTGAGGGGGAAATAAGACCACTTTCTTTTATTTTAAGTTCCATTAGTAGAAGTTAAAGAGTTAGGAAAAGGGATTTAACAGAATACCAGGAATGTGACGGTCACATCTAATAATCCTTTATAGTTTTGGTAGGGTGGTGGGTTCTTTGTGCTGAGAAAAATATTTTGCAGATAATCTATTTCCTCTTTCCGTATTTTGATGCTATTTGCAAAAAACATCTCTCTCTCTCTCT
>QWTY01039805.1:9834-27905 GCA_008033365.1 Pseudorectes ferrugineus
TTTTTCATTTTACTACCAGATTATTTTTCACCAAAAAACCTTCAAGTAAAATAATTACAAGATGTACTCATTATGATGCTCTTTTATTTAAAATTTATTTGTTTGAGGGTTTGTACTGTGGTAGAAGCAGACATCAATAGACTGAAAAAAAACGTTTGTTTTGCATGTGTAGTTTTAAAAGTATTTGGAGGTAAACTTTTCCTGGCTTCTTGTTGTTGTTTAATTGGTAGTGGTTTAGACACTAAATGGTATGGATGTTTCAGGCTTTTTTAATTGAATTTTGAAATCCTTCTTAAATTTACTGAAGCAGCATTGTGCTTAGCTTTCTACAAACCCCTATACTCAACAGAACAGAGCAGTGTATTCATATGTAGATAACATGCCAAGTATTCCTGACTGACTTGGTTAGGTTTGTGAAAATGGCCTTTAGATTTTCTATTGTTCCCTTGATTAGCCAAGTTTAATACAGGTTTATGTCAGAGAAATCTGAATGCCCATAGCCTTGTCCTTTACAGAAAGATATTTTAATGCTTTGCAGATTAGAAATTTGTCACTAAACAAAAAAGAAAGATTTTTTAATATATATAACAGCATGATGAAAACAGTACGTGCATTATGCAGCAAAATAGGATTACCCTTGGTGTATTTGCATTAAGCCTGATGGAGGAAATGTTTTGCTTAGCTACCCTAAAATACATGTCTGTCTTGCTCTCAAGGTACTTTGCACTGGTCTTAGTGTCTCAGGATCAGTATTGTATATAAACAAGTATCAGCTTGTACATATCAGGTAACAAGGTTGTTTAAATGTCAGTTCCTTTATTTATTTCAGACCTTTTCATAATTCTCAGGCTTTGACTTGTCACTCTTGTATTCTGATTGCATAATGGTAAAATAGAGATGATAATTTTTCACTGTCTAATGAGTAGAGGACAAGGGACTATATTAGACTGTGTCGTGCAGAAAGCATCTCTTTTCATCTTTTTTTCAGCAATTTTATGGGTAAACAAGAGAGAATTATGATAATGAACAATATCCTTTTTTAAATCTTCGTTATCCAAGTAACAGGGAAACTGGGCTGATGTGAAGTCTTAGCCATTAAAGTAGAAAACAGTAGTATAAACATAGAAAGGTAAGTTATACAGTTACTTTGCTATCATTATCACAAAATATTTCACACTTATTCACTTTATTAAGTGGTGGTTTCCCACAGACATCTCGATGTGAGGCTGACTGAGCATGTCATAAACTCTCTTCAACCCAGCTGTGCCTGGATATCATTTCTGGAAGCTTGGGCTCTGTACCTGGCTTTGCCATCTCTGATTTCTCTTTGCTTTGCTCTTTTCTTGCCTCTCATCCTCTGTTTGTAAATAAATGTCCTGGTGAGTTGAAAGTCTGATAAGTTTGTTATCTTCCTTTCTTATTCATGTTGCAAGTATAGTGGCACAGAATGCACCTGAGGGGAATGCTACATTACCTGAAAAAGTAATCTGACAGCACACAAACATTGGGAAAGGGCAGAAATTGAGTCTATTGTGCTTTCTGAATTGGTTAATCAAAGTCTGTGTTCTTCTGCCTTTGTTTCTGGTCAGCTTTAGGAGAAGAGAGGCCACTATATCTTTGGCCTGAATTGAAATCATAATTCAGCAAATGAACTTCACTTCCCAGGTTCACTGAGTTTATTAGGAAATCTCCACAGCCAGTGCTGCTTTCTTGCTTTGTTAAAATACTAGTTCATAATATTTAGGTATTTCTACTTAGTCTTTTCACTGACTAATCTGTAAGCTTCAGTAATGTTTAAAAAGGCAGAGATGGTATGGAATTTTCCAAATTAATTCTTGTGTCTTTTTAAAATTTATTTTTGTTTTTCTTCCTGATGAGCCAGTAACATGGTATGATTACACGTATTGCAAAATAGGGCTCTGTACAACAAACTCAGTAGCTTTTGATTCTCTGATGATTCACCATGATTTTACTTTCCCAGCAGTGAGTATTCATAACCCCCGGTAGGATTAGTGGAAAATACTCATTGATTGTAAGAGACTCATCATACTTTTTTTTCTCCTGTTTTATCCCTGTTGTGTCTGCTTCTTCACTAGAATGCTCTAATACGAGCACTTTCCTTTGTACCTGTCACCATTACAGGTAGAAAAAGATCAGTAAAGCTTGTTAGTTGCTGAATTGCATTTCCATTCTCAAAGCCATCTGATTACACAGTAAAACTCGCAATTAAAACTTTCAAGGTACCTTCAACACTTTGGAAGTTTTTCGCTGTTTGACTGCCTTTGGCTTCCCTATGGAAGACTTCTTAGCTTCATCACTAGTTTCCTCCCATGTGAGAACTCCAAACGCTGAGCTCTCTTGGCTTAAGCTGGGTTAAGTTACTCGTCTCACTTTTGTAAACACGTTTGCTTCTCTTTCCGTTTTGAAAGGAATTTGCAACTCCTGTTTATTTGTTGAAAGAAAAGACCCAAGTGCCAGTCTTTGTGAGGCAGTTTTGTGTTATCTTCTCAGTGGAGGGAAATGGATTCCAGTAGCGGTAAAACAGAAAGAAAAAGGGAAAAAAAAAGTCATATGGAGAGTGGACAAAGGGTTCTTTTAAAGAGCTGTGTGCTTATACTTTGTCCCATCCACTCTGACTCCTGTTTTCCTTCACTTAGTTTAAGGGCAGACCTTCCCCTAAAGCAGGGCAATAGCTTCTACCTGTGGGGAATATCAAACGTCAGTCAAAGAAATGCTCAACCCTGTGATACGTATTTTCACCTTTGAATCTCATCCTTACTTGAAATCACATTTAGCCTATGCAGTTTGAGACATGCTTTTGTGGCTGGGAGGCAGCTAAAAGTGTATGGCATTTTATACACGGCAGTTCTGTGTGGTTGGCTTTACCCATACCATATATATCATATACCATGCAGTTACAAAGCAAACCAAAATGCATACCTTGCTAATTTTGCCTATTTCAGCTTCTGCAAGCTGGATCAGTAGCTGCTTTGCTTATAATTTGTATGAACTTTCCATCCAAACTGCATGTTTCCAGAGGTTTTGAAACTGTAATTTTCCCATGGTGTTACTGAAGTGGCGGTTTTGAATGACTGTATATTTTGCACAAAAATAGAGTAGAAAGAGTAGTAGAAGGGGCAATTTTAGAAGGAGCGGGCTCTGACAGCTGCAGAACAGCAGCCTGTGTAGGTCAGCCCGTGCTGAAAGTTGCAGCTGAGGCACTGTGCTGAGGAGATAGAGCTGTTCTAACTGCAGTCCATTTGTAATGAGATAAGGGATACTGACAGGAACACTGAGTTAGTGGCTCCCCTCCAACGAGAGCTATTGACTGAACATTAGGTTTTGCATGAGATGGTGATGCAGTCGATAAAAGCATCAGGCCTTGTTTGGAGTTACACCACCGATTACTCCCTAATTTGCTGCCTGGAAGTGAGCCACGGGCATTTCAGCCTTGTGTTTAGTGTTGATGAGATCTAGAGCGAGCATTTAATCTTATGTTTACTAGCAAGCCACTTGTAAGGAGGATGCAGCACCACAAAAGGGTAACTCTCTGATGGCTTTCCAGCAGTAGAGCTTTGTTTTAGCAGTAACCCAGTTCAAAGCTGCAACTTGATAAGGATTGTTCACTCTGTAAGGTGTAGCTCAGGGCAATCTGTTAAACCTTTGATGAGTGACTTCTTTTTTTTTTTTTTTTTTCCCTTCAAGGTATGTGTGATGTGTACCTGGTGACTAAATCACAGTATTCTTTTTCCAAATTACAGCAGTCCCAATTCTTCAACATGCTCTAGATGGAAAGGGACATCTATTCACTTGTATCGTGTCACTGCTGGGAGTCCACGGTTGCCACAGGCAAGCAGTTTGCAGAGCTCTTTTGCCAGCCTCCTCCTCTTTGCTTTGACAGATTTCTTATCAATAGTGCTTTATCAATGCTGTTTGATTTTTAGATTTATTCATGCAGTGAATTAATTTGAATTCTTTCTTGTTGTTGTGTCTAGAAAGTTACTGAGCACGTACAGGGGATATGTGATTTGCCTTGCATCAGGACTACAGGCTGATAATGTTTAGCTGAAATACAGCTTCAAGTGTAAGCCAGTGAATGGGAAAGAAAAAATACAGGAGAGGAGAGAGAGAACAGTACTTGAAGTAATTTTTAAACATTTTTCAGGAATGCATTTGTGAGATTTCAGTGTAGTTGTGTTTCCAAGAAATTAGTTAGTTCAGGTGCCTAAAAGAGAAATCTTGGCCACAGGAACTAAATACGGCAAAGAAATTTGGTGCAGAAATTAAATTAGTTTAGGAGATTGGGGATATGAGGTTTTTCACTCCTTGGCTTTTCATGCATTCATAACATCTTCTTTTCCTATCCAGTGGTGATGTGGATCCTCTGTGGAATGAAATATGCAAACTTTAAATAATTCAGTAGGAAAGATTCATACCACAGACAAAGAAAACAGAGTTCCCCAAATTATCACCAACCCTAGCAGTGGTTTAAATCCTTCCGAAGAGGTCAAGTCACATCTGTTTAGGAACCTTACCAGTTTCATTACAGTTGGCCAGTCTCCCTAAAGATATCCTCCCTTAGCATTAGGCGTGTGAGGAGATGCTTTTTCCCATTTTGTAATTCCTGTTGCATGAAAATTACTTGAGTTTCTATTCCTGTTCCATAGGAAAGTTGAGCAATCTGTGTATAACCTGTAAATTCTGACTAATTGTACATATTGTTTGGCACTATGGGCTTTGTGTTTGATACTGCTTTAGCTAAGGTCGGTCTGGATTTGAAAGTATTTGTAACATTACATAGCTGCTCCTAGGGTTCTGTTCAGGCTTAAACTACCCTGTCCATCCAGTGAGGTAGTTCACTAGGAGGTCAGTTTTGCCAGCCCTGCTGTAAATCTGCTGATAGCCTCTGTCTGCCTTTAGAAATGCTCCTGTCCTTTCAGCATGGCAGAATAGTCACGCTCTGTCCAGCCCATTGGCATAACTTCTTAATGTATTTATCTGAGACTTGAAAAAAGGAAGTTTGTGTGTCACGTGAGCCTTTGGTCTGTCATTTTTGTATAGCTGGAACCATTCTAACACAGTGACAGTCATGTTTCATGAAGAATGGTGCTTGTTTTCATGTTTCGTGTGAATTGTGACTAATAGGGGGTTTTCAGAGTTACTTTCAAAGAAATGTGTAAACCAGGAGAGGATCCCAGAAGCTCTGTGTAGGGCAGAATGCAAAGAGCAAAATGACATCAGTTTAAAGTAGGAGGCTTTTTTAAGTTGTTGAACATTCATCAGAGGTGGAAAACGGGAAAGGACGTATTTTAAAGTCCAGAAACTTGAGAACATAAGTCCTGAACTATCCTGGAGGTGCTGATGTAGAAAAAGGAATGTTTTGTGGGAAAAAGAAAGGAAATTAATTTAAGGAAATACACACTGGTTTTATGTTGTCTGCTTGTGGGAATATGTCCTGGTGTGAAGGCAAGAACATTAGTGTGGGTTTTTTAAAATTCCCTATATCTGTGTGTCCATTGCATAAGAGAGTATAAACTGCAACCTGGCCCTGACAAAGCCCACCCAGAGGTGGGAGTCCTGGGAGAAAGTGCATTTATTTTCCCCATTTGCTGTAGAGGTTCATCATAGTTTGGATATCACCTCTAATGTTCCTGGGAGCTGGGTGGGTGGGTTGCGTGAGTTTATTTGTGTTGATGGTTGGCTCTAATTAAGAGAGGGCTTATGCACAGCAATACACCAGAGAAGCCATGGACTAAACCAGCACCACCATGCTGCTGCTGAGATTAAGTGATACTGTTCTTCCTTTTGCTGCAGGGCAATGTTTTCCTCAGAACAGAATATCCCCGAGCTAGTGTAGGGGATATTAAACTCATGCAGATGTATTCAGGCTCTTATAGCTGTTCAGTGTAATGATTTAATTAAATTAATTAAGCCAGAACAGTACTTGAGCACTGAATAATTTATCAAAATAGATTTAAGGGGAGAATCAAAACAGTATGTCTCTCCAGATTTTGTCTGGCGTACGGGAAGCTTCGTTGTGCTGTGATCATCCTCTGTAAACAGGCAGGCCCTGGACAAAAGTCCTGAAAGCAGCTGAGGTGGACTCCATGGAAATCTCTGCTGAGCGCATGTAATATGGCACAGAATTTAGAGGCAGGCTTCTAGGCAATAAATGTTTAAGGAGAGTGTTTGTGAAGAGATGTGGCACAGCACAGGGGGGTGGGGAGCCTGCCCAGGCTGAGATTTCTCATGAGTAAATGATACACAGAGCTGCGTTCAGAACCCGCTGTGGTCTAGAGGGAAAGTAAGGGAACATTTGCTGTAGTACGCTCTCAGAAGATTGGCAACATCAAAAGTGCCACCGAGGGTGGGCAGGGATGACTGGTCTTTGTTAACCTTTTCAGGCCACTGCCAACATGAGTGATGTGTGATGGACTGTTGGATTTTCTTGAGGCTTGAAAGTCCCAGACTGAAACATCAGTTTAGATGAGGTTTCTGCTTCCAGCTTGCTGTACTTTGCTGGTATAGGATTTTTCATTTTATCAAATGGGTCATTTTGTGTGCTTTATGACAGTTGATGCTTGTAAAAAGACTTAATTGAATGTCTAAGCGTTAATTATGTGCACAGTTGATGAAATGTATCTTGGTAGGGGCGTATAGGAAAGAGGAGTTGAAGTACTGCAAGAAACATTCATATTTTTCTTGAAATGGATCAAAGATTGGTTTTTGTCATAAACATTTTAAACCTAGTGTCCTTATTCTGCTTTTGACATTTTCTGCTTTTGCTTTTGTTGCCATACTGTGCTCTGGTCAGTGTCCTGCTTTTTTTTCTGGAAGAAACTTCAATTGTCCTTCACAATGAAGTTACATGTCTTCAGAGTGAAAGATAACTCTTTAATAGCAGCAACATCACACAGGAAGTAAATATGTGTACTTAATAAATTGAACCTATAGGAGATTCTTTCTTAGGAAGGCAGATGGTAGTTAGGCAGATTGGAATTTGGATCCTGAGAACAAATGCTACAATAACAAGAGGACTTCACCAAAACCCCCAGGGCTTGCAGCAGTGCAGTGCTGCCTCACTCCAGCCCTGAGGTGTAGACTGACCACACTGGCTTTGGTTCAGGCTCTATTGAAGTTCATGGGGGAAAGAAACCCCCTGCTTTTAACAGGCTTCAGATCTGTCCCTGAGAGGGAATAGTGTCAGCTTTGAACCATGAAACCGCTTCCTGGTGCACCTGTGTTTTCCTTGGAGGACTCCCATGCAAACATAGCCTTGTTCAAAACTCTGAGATCTGAGATCAAAGCCCAGGGCAGAACGGCTCTGGGGGCAGGAGCTGAACAGAACCAGCCACAGTACAGTGGCTGTGCACTGGGGTTTCCTATGGGAAACCTCGTCAGTCCTCCAGAGGTGATGGCCGTGAGGAAAACCACGGCTGAGGAAAGAACTCAAAGTGATGCTGGGCTGGATGCAGCTTCCCTGTTGTTGGGGAAAGGGATGCACATCTGTATTCGTGACCCTTGGGCTGCAAAACCAGCACCTTGCAGACAGGGCTGGGCTGGCAGTGGTACCAGAAAGTACAGCCTTCACACTTTCCTGTCTCCCATGTAAAGCAGTACCTCTGAAACTCAGAGAGGTGGGATTTTTTTGGTGGTGTCTTGTGTAAATAAAGATTAGTAGGATTAGTTACCTTTTGCAAGTAATTGCAGAGTAAGAAACCTTGCTAAAATTTCCTATTTATATAGAATAAACGTTGAAATCTAGTAACCATGATCGGCTACGCAATCTTTAGCAGAGATCCTGTCAATTTTCTTCTAATCCTTTATGACTGTGGCTTAACTCGTGATCTAAGGATAACTGCTCTTCTAGAGGGCTACTTTTTGCGGGCTTGTTATGGTGAATTGTATTAAATCTGTCTGAACAACCCTGTGCCCAGAATGCCTATAGGTAATTACCATCCTGTTCGTTAAGGTTAGTGCAAGGAATAATTACTCTAGAGGCATCTGTATCACTGGACAACACACCTGCATCTCAAGAGACAATGGTATTAATTGTCAAGTGTGTATTTTTAACTTCCTGCACAGCTTACATCAGCCTGCTTTGCAAAATCTAAAATCAGCAAGTAATTTAGCTTGCTTTCAGTGCTTGGAAAGCATGAGGATTTTAATTTCCTGAAAGGGCTAAAAAAAACCCCAAAAAGCAGCCATCAATGATCACTCTAAAGCTAGTGAAGTGTGGAAGCAGCATGTTCACTGAAGATAGCTTCTTCTTGTCCTGTATACACCCTATATTATTTTTGGTGATGAGTCTGCATTATTCCTACCAGATGGCATATTTGTTTTACTATCCATCAGATCTCATAGTGGATTAACTTGAAACATTTTTGTCAGTAAATACTGAACTGTTGCATTTTGTTCACCGACAAAACTCTGTATCACCCTTTTGACACAGAAAGGGAAAAATGACCTATGTCATCATCATCTTCACTATTGTGGGAATTTTCATGTGAAAGAGTATAAAAATGCTATCAGAGATGTTTATAATGTTAGTTACGGTACTAAATCATAAAACTGGAACTGTGCAATTGTACAGTTTTTCTAAGAGTTCTTTTTTTCTTAATTCCTCTAGGGCCCTGCTTTATTAAAGAGGTTTATATAATGATTTGTTTTGTTTTCAGTGCGCGAAGGTAGTGTCTCATGAGTAAAAAGATAGGAGCACATTAATGGTTTAAAATCTCTTTGAGAATATGACCTACAAATGAAGACTTTTACAATTTTGTGCATTTTGTACTAAGAGTACCAGCTAGATAGTTCACCTGGAAAAAGTGCACCTGAAGTCCCTAAACTGCAGACCCTTATGGCTTTTAGGTGAGCTTGCAGAGTAGAGTGACTTTGTGTTTACAACTTTAACAGTGTTTACTTCAATTAACAATTAAGTTCATAGTTCCAACAGCAAAACCTCTGGCATGGCAATAGTTTCTATCTGTAATGAGTGTGAAAAGGACTAAAATTGAAACTGAAATATAACTATATTCTTTTATAATTTACTGGGAAGACCAAAAGCCAACTGAGGATTAATCATCAAAACTGTACCAAATTTTTCTTCCTCTTCTGAGCTCAATTTTGAGATGAATAATCAGCAGGTAGAGCCACTGATATTTGAAACATAATTCTGACTTCTCCTGATCGTAATATGTGATATAATTTTCTTTTATATGCAAAATGATATGTTGGAATTACAGAATGTGTTCTGAATCATGCCTATGTGTGGACATGCCCAAATGTGAGGCAATATAGTGAGGAAGATGAAATTGCATCATTAACTTGGATTGCTTGAAAAGAAGGAGGCTGCTTTGTGCCATTGTAGTACGTTGTTGCCAAATAAATTCTTCCAGGAGTCTGTAAGATTTCATTAGACAAGAGGATTGTAGAATTTAAATAACAAAGATTTTGTTTTAGTGAAAAACAAAGAATAAAAATATTACAGATTTTCAATGACCTAAATGAGGCCAAAATGAAGATAATAGCAGATTTAGAATACAAGAGTTTGTCTAGTGAAATTGTGAGCTGGACTACTTGTCATAAACTATGACAAAGGACTGTAGATGTTTTAAACTCTTTAGAGTATAAGAAAATATCAGACTATAAGAATTTAAAATAGTGTAAATTACTTTACTGTTGCAAAGGTTTAAAATCATGCTTAAGAACTAAATTAGTCTAACGTATACCTTTCTCACAAATTCTTGTGTGTCCAAACAATTACTTTGTTTACCCACAAAATTTCCCAGTGATTCTATATAAACTGGTGCATCTCAGTGTGGATCCTCTGAGGTTCAGTTCTCATGTGTAGATTTAGATTAATTCATATGTAATTACTTCTGTCAAGTCCAAATAAACTTTGTTCAGAGTGATTTAAGTGTGTCCACAGGAGCTTTTTAACTCTTAACTAAACTTATTTATCATACCTTGGATACTTCGGTTAAGAGGAGAAAAAGAAGATATAGTCAATCTGTCTGGATATTCAAGAAGTCAGATTAGGTAGCAGTACCAAACATTTCTTGCTCTGCAGTCTTTGCATGTTGCTGGCTGGTTTTGTTATCTTTGACCATAAAAAGTTGATAGTGTTTATTTTTAATAAGAGTAGTAGTACTTTTACTAATTTTTGACACCTCTCCTGCCTACACTGCCACCCTCTTTGGGCTCTCAAGCCTGTGGTCAGGATCTGCTGCTCTCACACCTCTGTGAGGGCTTCTGGTTAGGATAAAATTGAAACCCTTCTGAACAGAGCTGCGACAGATATGATGAGTTTTAATAGCTGGTGAGCGAACGATGTGGCAGAAGGTTCCTCTCTTGCTTTGTCCTGGCTGTTCATGGCAACATGAAGCAAGTCTGAAGAAAATGACCTGCTCTTGGAGACACAGTTAATAGGGGGCATTGTTTGAAACCTCCTTTTATGTCTAGCCTGCTTACATAGTCATCCAAGTTTTGCTGGGTTTTAAAAATTGCTTGTTCTGATAGCAAACCAAATGAAAATTGGACTTTGGTTTTGTAAGCCCTCTTGGTATTTTCAGGGAGTTTTCTGTAAGAAAAAACATAACAAATGCAGGCAGTGCTTCTTCAAAGTCCTGGCAGACACAGGGTCCCATTGCAAAAGGGCTTTTCATATAATTGATCTTATCAACAGTATATTTTTAAGAAATTGAAAACCCTTCCCACATAATTCATGTTACTAGTTTTTTGAGGAGCTGTGAAAAGGGAAATGTGGCTGTATTGCAAGCCTTGGGCTTTGCATTTTCTCGTTTTCATGTCTTTAAAAATCTACCTTAGCTATAGGCATTTTCTCTTCTTTTTTTTCCCCTCTCTCATAAAAAAATATTATTTTTCTAGCTCCCATAGACCAACACCAAAAAGAGGTACTGGTATTACCGTTGCTGCAAGTAATTCCATGATCTTTGCTATTAGATTAGCAAGTGACCTTATACACAGAAAAAGGTTGCCCACAGGCTGTTTTCTTCTCTCACTACAAGGCTTCAGGGCTGCTTGTCACTATTATTTCTTTCTGGATGTGCAAATTGTTTCAGAAAGCCAATAACTGTCATAAGAAAATGCAGAATTCTTCTGTGCAGTGTGAATTTTTCAGGGTTTTGCTTCTCCATTTCTTGATTTACTTACTTGTCCATAATGAAATAAGTGAAATTATTAGTTCAAGTTTGTTTTTCAAGTAAGTACAACATTTTTTCAAGCACTGGTGACTCTCTGTGTTTTGAATATAAGAATATGGGATTGAAGTTATAATTGGTTTGACCATTTCACCAACTGTTCCCCGCAATCTTTTCAAAATCGTTTTATAGCTAATTCAGATGCTGTAATACAAAACTTGCTTAAATGAAGTCCAAGCTGTTATCCTCTGTTTATATTATAGAAAACACTTCACGCATTTCTAGGGTAGTAGTATAAATGCAAAGGTTAGTAATTGAACACGAACGCACTTTTATGATGATCTTGAAATGGAATGAAGCATCCTAGAAACTGAAGATGTATGTCATTGTGCAGCTTTGAAAGCTACTTTATGTTTCATTTGCAGCAGGTGAAGTAACACGTTAAGGAGCGTGACTACCCAGCCGTACAATGTTCCCTTAAAGAGCTGTGATTTGTAGCTTATTCAACCAGAAATTTCCTAAGACAAGGATAATCATTCTGCAAGCAGAGTACACAAAACCTGACCTACTAGCCTCTTTTTTTTCTTTAAGCTTTTATCTTACAATTCATCTGGGGAGCGGGAGGGAGAGAATTCTATCTACTTCTCAGACAGACTGTCATAATTTCTGCTCAGAGTGCAGCAGGGATACCCTGCCACGTTTGCTACAGCACACGAGCCCATCCTCAAGGGGTAAAAATCTGAATAGAAAGAAAGAGTGTTGTTGCCAGATGTGCCTTTGGTCTTTGCCCTGCCTGAAACCTACCAGGGAAGGTGTCATGGGAAAGGGAGACAGAGACAGAATTGCTGGACAATTCCTGCTTTTGTCCTTTTCTAGCAGTTATGTAGACACTGTGCAGTAGGGATAAGTTGAGGAAGGGGAGCAGACCACTGACACCAAGTAAATAATTTTATTTTACCAGCTTTCCTGGAGTATCCATCCTCCTGAAAAGCATCTGAAAGTGGTAGGGTGGTCCTGCCCACCTCCTGCCTAGAGTTGGATGGTATTTACTGTAAAAACAGTAATCCTTCATTCCTCAGATATATTGATCTCCAAAAAAAAAAAAAGTTCTTATTGTGGATGAGGACAACTCTTCCTTGCCTGCTCCGGGGTAAAGTTAATTATAGAAATGTTTCACTCCCTTTGTGAAGGGCAGCAAAAAAGTAAAATGGAGCGCTGATTAAAGATTCCATTTCAAGCTGGAAGCCAAGGAGGTATTGTTTGTAGAGATGTGTAACTATAGTGCTTATCCCTTAGCTCCTTTGTAGGCGTGAGTGAGATGCTTGGAACAAGTATAGGTGAGGTGCAGAGTTACAACCTCAGGTAACCTTCAGAATTCCTTTCTAGGAAGCACCGTGTTCTTTTTTGACCATGTCAGCTTGACACTGTTCATAACATTGTAACCTTAATAATTAGAATATGTATAAAGGAAGAAAAAAAAAAACAAGGAAAAGAAAGAATTGGAACAAAAGCTGTGTGGGACATATCTGGATTCACAGTCCCTTGTGCTAAACCAGATAAGATATTTTTTTTCTTTAGTATCAGAGAAAGCATTGCCTTTCATCCTGGAAAAAGCATAGGCTTTCCCTTATTGCTCCTCTGTTCTCTCAGCATGTCCTGTCTAGTTCTGTGGCCACAACTCCTTTTCAGGTCTCTTAACAGAACTGACTTGTATGTTCAGATTCTGCCTGTCCTGCACATCCTGAATCTTTTAATTGGCTGAGCCTGGTTGTGTCCCAGGCAGAGACTCTGTTGGAGTGTTAGGAGGCTTCATCCATTTGTGAATAGAAACTACAGAACCAGGTTTGTGCTTTCCCAGATCTCTTCCCCAGTGTTCTTTCATCCAAAGCCTTGATGCTTTTCATTTTAAGTTCAAGACTTAGCAGTTTTTTTTCTTGTAGTAATGTTAATCAAGGATGCTCTTTACATAGTGCTACTAACCCCTAATACACTTTGGAGTTTTACTGGAGAGAAAAATAACCACTAACCCAAACTTGTTACCATTTGACCAGGGAACGAGAGTGCTGACAAAAGCGTTCTTTTGCTGGGAAGATAATAAAATTTACAGTGGAACAGACTTAGCCAGTGAAATTGTAATAGCCAAAATCAAAAGGCAGTTTTTGATCAGAGCCATTATACTTTGCCATAAAGCTAAACTGTACTTTTCAGCTGCAGTTGCCCTGTCTTCAGCATTGGGCATGGCACTTGACATTTTGCTATCTAAAAGAATCTATTGTTTTTCTTTTGGGGGAAAAAAAAAAAAGCATACACTGATCAATGATGCTATTGACGAATATTTCATCCAACAGTGCTTGGAAAAAAAAGAATGAAATCAAGAAAATGAGAGCCTTTGCAATGCAACTTTTCTATGTGGACTTCTCGATATAGGAATAGAGTTGGAATATAATTTCACACCTTTGGAAAAGGTGTTTTTTGAGACAGCTTATTAGTTCCTTTTTCCTTACACACGTATTTAACAAACATAACAAGTTGATATAAAGGAAAAGCATAAACTACGCAAAATGGCTGAGCTCATGAACCTTCACCCTGCCTTGTAAACTACCATGTTTCAGTCCTGGGTCTCGACTTGAGTGGAAATTGCTAATTGTAGAGTTGGTTCATGATGCCCCAAAATGTCCACTAGGGATTAAGGCGAGATCACAAATCTGTTAACTCGTGACCTCAGACACACAGGAACGTCGGCCTCCAGAGATGAAAGGCTTGTACACAACCCCACTACTGCCATCTCCCCATCGTGGTCTCATTCTCAGTAAAATCAAGGATTATCAGTGCTTTGTGGGTTTTAATATTTGATAGGTGTGAATACAGAGTAACCACACAGCAAAGAAAAATAAGAAAATGTGGACCAAAACAATTGACGCAGGGAATAAGGAAAATTTATAAAGCTCAGTTATGGAAACACATGACACTTGTCTGTTTCTCACAATTCCACGTACTCAGATGAATCTAAGGAGATCCAGAAAATGACCATGTCCTTTTATAACTATAACAATCATAAAGAAAGCAACCAAGCAAAATGTCTTTTAAGAATCTTGTTGCTGTTAATAAGAATTCCAGTGGATCTTTCAATTTCTTCCAGTGTGATACCAACAAAAGTGGCTGCTAAAATGCGCCAAACAAAGGCAGTAAAATTACATTTTCCTCTTTGAAGGATGGTGACCTGATGATTCAAAGCACAGCTGTGGACATGACTAAGATTTTGCTTAAATGGAGATGGTGCTAATGCCCTTAGCAATGAGTTGAACGAAAGATTTGGGAATTTTCACAAATTATATGAATTTAGCAAAGTATATTGTGTAAAGGTTATCTGAGAACAACATTTATAGTATAAAATGAACAACGAACAGAAGAGAGAAAATTTTAGGTGATTGATTTAATTTTGCAGCATATTTATTTTTTCCCTTTTTTAATGAAATAATAATTTCAAAGAATTGTATGTTACATGCAAAATTAATGGCTGCACTAATTCTGCAGATGATTATTCTTCAATTTAAAGTGTGCAGTGAGCTAAACAAAAAGGACCATTTATCAGGACCGCTGGATGGGAGATGATGGATCACTTTGTAAAGAATGATATCCTACAATATTGAATCTACCAGAGTGTTTTCACTCCGTATGTGGTTTACATGGTGGGGAGGGATCACACAAGACCCTTCTTATATTTGCGCATCCATATGTGGCTGTCCTGGAAGGGGAGGCCTGTGAGAGCCCAGTCTGATCCCAGGTCTGATTCCATTGTAGTGTGGTGGGTTGTTGCTCCTTGTTTGGCATGAGGTGAGGCTGCAATTTAAACCAAAACAATGGGCATGCCTCCCTTGTTTTTGCATTGGGAATGGCTGTCAGGAGAAAGACTGCTGAGAATGGTAGAGGAGGTTTAAGGTAGCTATTAAAGATTTTGATGCTGTTAGGTTGAATAAGCTCTTTTGTAATTTAGTAACGTTACTAATATTGCAAGTTTTTTGTTTTGTTTTTTTTTAATGAGCATGATTAGCAATTTGAACCTTAGTTCATGATTTAGAAGTTTGCTGTATCTCTCGTAGAGTAGCAGAGCAAATAACTTCATTAAATATGAAGAGATCTTCTTGAAGTGTTCAAAACATAATGACTGTTTCTCTAGGGTCTTCAGGACATTTGCCAAACCAAAGCTCTTTATCGGATCTGATTGCCATGGAAAGCAAGATTATAGACATTTCATATTAAAAGGGCAGGCTTTAGTATAATTTTTAATATACTTTTCTTTTTAAATTAAAAAGTCAGTTGAGCTAATAATTTGTTTCCTTGTCGAGCACAGAAAACTGTTTGAATGGATGTTAAATTCTTCATAAGGAAACCTTGCTTTCTTTTTCCAAGGCTGTATGAATCCTTAAAGTTACAAATTAAAAAAAAAACAAACAGTGCGGTTGCACTTACAGTTTTTTAATGAAGGACAAAGCCCTCATTTCCTTGTAAAAATGAGATGAGCCTTGAGCAAGCTTGTTACTTGTGCTAACAAGTCCATTT
The DNA here is from genome assembly GCA_008033365.1 of Pseudorectes ferrugineus. Lineage (NCBI taxonomy): Eukaryota > Metazoa > Chordata > Aves > Passeriformes > Pseudorectes > Pseudorectes ferrugineus. The sequence continues at coordinate 25,554 of QWTY01039805.1, forward strand.
TGTTAATTCTTTATTCTTGACAGGACATTCTTTGAAGATTGTGAAAATAGATCAATACAGAATGGATAGAGAGGTATCAGGCCTCGGCAGAAAAGCATTTAACCACATGATTAAGTCTTTTTTACATACTAGAACATCTCCCATTCACCCCAAGCCTAATTTTAGGTCTATGATTTAAATTTTTTTCAAAATTCAGCGTATGGTTATTGTTCCTAATTGGGTCTCTAGCAGAAGCTTCCGATGTATGTATTTTGGCAGTGCTTCATTTTCCCTGTGCTGCTGTTTATGAAAATGCACATTTTGCCAACACCTCTACAGTTTACCGTGTTCATACCGCTCATCACCCTTTTTATGACAACTGGAAGGATAACTTTTGAGGTAGCATTCACATAGTGGCTGGTGCATCTCTATTTTAATGTGAGTTATGCCACTGCGTATTGCAGACAGCCCTTCGTGACATCGGAAGTTTAGAGGAAGATGTTTATAATGTGTGATGCAGGTTCCGCTGCTTTAACGAGATACGACTCCTCTGGTATGTAAAATCGACATGAATATTTATGAGCCAGGCACAAAATCTACTTGCCCACCTTTCATTATGTTGATGAAATTGTAATGAGGCTTCACCCGCCTGTCAAAAAGTTGCTTCCCTTGGATGGATTCGCGAAGAGAAATTTTGCAGCGCGGCTTGTCTGGGTTTTCTCTCTGAATAAGAAACTCTCCGCTTTCCAACGCGACTTTGCGTTGAATTTGGAAAGATTCGCTGCAGTTGCTGCAAGATAGGCGATAAGAAGGGAGGGCAGCTCAGGCTGTGTTTGAGTGCAGGATGGAAATGCCTAAGCTGTGGCACTCCGCCTCTTGTCTCACCCGAGGCTCATTAAGCCGGCTCCCAGCGCCAGCGCCCGCTCTGAGGCAGGGTGGGTGTCGTCCTGATGAGTCGGGGGCAGCCCACCCCTTGGCAGACCCAGTGGGTGATAAATGTCCAAAGCCCTCCAGGCTGACTACACATTTTTCATCATTAATCCGGCCTATTGTGAGCTGGTCACTCACATTGATTCCAACTAGAGGGCATCATCTGCTGTTAAGAGGGTGATGACTCGCTAAAAATGAAGGCCTGAAACTAATCAAATATAGTTAGACCCTTTGCTGGCAGCTTGCTTGGATTGCTCTAGGGCACTAATAGGGAAGCTGCAGACATGTGGGCAGATCCCTCCAGGCACTTGCGGGCCTTTGTATAGGAATGCGATGGTTTCCTTTGACAGCATGTCGTGTTATCATAGCTATTACCGAGTCAGATGCTGTTAGGAGAAATTCTTCTGTCTCTTTTTGCATTTCTTTTTTCTGGTTGTTTGTCAAGAAAAAAAAAAAAGCCCAAAAGCGGGGTGAATTTGGAACCGTAGTATAACACCCATCTTGTCAAGTCAAGATCAGACTAAATGATCACGCTACAAAGAGGAAAGAATTCCCTCTGCAGCAATCTTTTTCTGCCTATCGAAATCATCTGCCTGTCTTTTCTTCTGTTTAGCGACTTATTTATCTATTTATCTAAAGGCTTCATTCCTTTTGTTTAAAAGTAACGCATATGCCCGGCTTGATGCCTAATTCAGTGTTCGTCTTTGAATAGTTGTAATTTGCTTGTATGGAATGAGTCCAGCTGAGAAGCAAAGGCTGGAGATCTGTGTAAATCACAGCCTCAAGTGAAATTACAGATTTTACAGAAATTATAGAAATTACTGAGTTAATGTGTTTGTAAGCAAATTGTCCCCTGTGGTTTTTCTTCTTCACCTCACTGAGCGTGTCCCTCTTCTAAAAGTTCCCGTCACTAGAGGTTCCCCTTGGAGGAATTTAACGCTGCGGGGAAGAGAGCCCTTTTCAAGAATGTATCCTTTGTTGGCAGGAGGCTTTCCAAGAGTCTGCATTGCTGGGGGGGCCCCCCACCCCTCCTGGGATTGTTTTCTGGGGTTCTCCTACTGAGACAGGATGTTGGAGAAAGCCAGAATGTTTAATTGGTAGCTCATAAAGCTCTCTCGTTGTGAAATGCCTTGCCCACAGTAAAAGGCTGGTAAATACATCACACAGCATTCTACTTTGGTTTTATTACAAGATGTGCAAATGATGCCTAGTGGCGACTTTTCAGAATGTGAAGCTGTTGCTCTTTTTGAGCATTGATTTAGTCCTCTTGTGAGCAAGTTCAACTTCCAGGTCATGTTTTCTTAGAAAGCTGTTTATGCTACAGGAGTAACCACTTTATGTTGGGAAGAATTGCTGAGAGCGCCAGTCTTGGCCATTCATTTAGGCATAATGCATTGATGAAGTGGTCTACTAAAAAAGAATCCAAACAACAAAAAGGCCCCC
>QWTY01039805.1:27973-41239 GCA_008033365.1 Pseudorectes ferrugineus
AAAAAAAAGAAAAAAACCCAACACAAAACAAAACAGGGCTGGTTTCCTCAAAAAAAACGGGACAGCTGTTGTTTGGAACTGAGGGGTGAGAGGAAATTCCCTGCTGCAGGCTTTCTTAGCCTCAAACAATCTCATTGAAAGCAAGCTAATTGAGGAGCTCCAAACCGGCTTTGTGAGTGCAATCAGGCCATGCTGGGGAGGAGCCGGCAGGGAATTTGCTTCACAAATGCCCTTCTGCTCTAAAGCAAAACATGAATATAGATGCAGCCTAAGGTCACAGTTTTGTAAGGGTAAGATGGACTTAGATAGCCAGGTCCCACTGAACTCACCTAGGATGTCAACTTTTTCTGCCAACCCTTAAGTTTCAGCGCCTTTACCTGTGCTGCTGCTGCTGTGGGAACTCTCTTCCCAGACCTGAAGGGGTACAGGGTGAGAATGCCCTCTGTGGAGGCTTTGCCACAATTATGGACTTTACATAGTTTAATTACTTATGGGACCACTCATATTTTTAAAAAGTAGAAGTACTTTCTTCTGAACTTCTTTGGATCGCTTAGTTTTGTCATGGCCATTCAGGAAACCTCACATTTGAATGAAAAAGGTGAAAATAATTGGGTGTTAGATAGCAATTTCAGTCATACATTTTCTTTTGGAATACCAGACCTACCTTTTATGCAAATATTTGTTTGTATAACAGATGCCCTGATAAATTATATAAACACTTGCCCAGATTTTCTAAGATTTTATTTAATTTTCCTCTGTCAAATCCAGATAGTGTCCAGAACAAAGAATATTCATGTTATTCAATATTAGGTTTCCCACTCTCTTATGGTTTGCTTCTTGTTTATATTGTTCTAGCATTGTAGATGGTTGAGTACTTTTTAACATAATTTATGACATCTTGGTAATTTGATTCAGAGAATGTTATAAGTATTTCTTGTCTATTCAGCATCTTCAATAAAGTGAGCTATTTTAATTTCTCCTACCCACAAGTAAATGAATGAATTATTACTTTGCTCACACATTCAGAGGCTAAGGAAAGATTTTACAAATAATATCAAAGAGGAGAGAAGGCAGCCAACTGTGAAATTACTGATCATCTGGATTTTCCCTCCAGTTTTGACTGCATATAGTGAACTGGAATAAATGCATTTTCTGCAGTATACAGCACTTCTACCTTATAGAAGTTTATACCAATTTGCTTCTTTTGATTACATGTCCATCTTACTAGAGCAGAAGTAGTGTACTGGATGGTTTGTAGCTTATTTTCTAGTGAACCTTCAGAAGAGGTTATATAGGGCTGGGAAGAGAGGAAAAGTCTTATTAATGTGTATTTGCCCTTAATGTCCTTAAGAAAAATACTCTGAGGAGAGATTTCCCTTCTAAAAATGGAAATAGTCTTTCTTCATAGTGTTTTAATGCAAAGAGACAATGTAAAATAACTGATGTGTAATAATCCTTTTGCAGTGTAAAATGAAATGAAATGATCTTTTGTTGAGTGTTTGGGAGTACACTCCATGTGTTAGACCTTAACTTCAGCTGCTGCTTGGGAAGTAATGAGTTCAGTCACTGAACAAAGTGTGCAGCCCTGCTCCTCGATCAGATAAGCAGAGCTCAGCCTGTCTTAAAGGAGTCAGGCTTTAGGAAGTTATAAAGAAGGGATCCTCAAGACCGACCTGTCTCATGCTTGTGGCAGGTTTTTTTGTGCCCTGCATTGCATATACAGAGGGTGATTGACTGTGTATATGATGAAAGGGAAGTTTATCAAAATATCACTGACCCTGTGACAACAAATACTTAATGGCTAGTTTCAGAGTGAGAGTGGCATGTTTATAATAAAATGGGTGATCTCAGTTAGCACGGCCCTTAAAATAAACCCAAAACACTTCCCTTAAGGGGGAGGACATTACCATTTTGTAGGTGGGAAACTGCCTTCGTTGTACATGGAGACTGCACTGTGTGCTTAGTGGGAAAGCTGCTTTAAAAATCCCCTGTTGCTGCTGGCTGAGAGAGCACAATGTGGGGTTGGGTTGGTTGACTGCTTTGCTGCTGGACTGTTCCAGCAGATCAGAGCACAGAGCACAGCCTCATCATGGCCCCAAAAAATGCCAGAAAATGGCAGAACAGGTGACAGGAGGATATTGCTGGGACAAGGTGTAATGGGAACTTTGGAAACTGGCACTGTGGGCAGAGAAAAATACAAGGTCAAATTGCACTCTGGTACACTTCAAGATAAGTACGTGATCAAATATTTTGCCATCTGGAGCCTGTATTGAGTCACTTTGTACATGTTGCTGCTTGAAACAATAAGGAACTGGTGACTGAAGTCTCATAATGGTGTGTTTGTTTTGGAGCGTGTTTAGATTAGATTTGTAAATTAGATTGGGTTAAATGATACATGATTTAATGTATTACAATCTCCTTAAGCAAGCCTCATCTTTCTTGCTTTTTTCCCAGTTCTATGACATGCAGCAGGTTCTCCCTAGGCTCTGCGCAGTGTTTTGCACTCATTATTTGTTTTGCAGGGATAAAGGGAGATTGTACAAACACCAAGGATACTCGTGTGCTTACATAAAGCATCTGTGTCTCTTCTGTGGTGCTGGTGGACCATTCTGTTGCTGAGGAGTTGAGGTGTGATTTCACAGCTCCCCAGTGACACTTAGAGGCTGTGTCGGACTCTGTTGCCCAAATTGCTCCATGGCATCTCTTCATGAGCTGTACATTTGCTTGGATCTCCTGGTGCTGCTGATTCTGTAGCTATGTCTGAGGTAAAATGAACTGTCTTTGATAGGGTAACTCAATTTGACTGAAATTTCTCAGAGAACCCTGACACAGTCAGTGCCTCTAGAGTGAGGCAATTGGAGCTGTATAGTGAGATGTAAGCTGTTCACAGTTCTGTCTTTTGGCCCACAGAGCCATTGGCAGGAAAGGATACAAGAACAGCTGCTGAAGTAATCCTTAAATGCTGTTCAGTGCAGCAGAAATGTTGGATATAACAGAGAATTTCTTTTGCATTCTTTTCTTCTAAAATACCAATATTTTGAGGTAAAGAAAATAACTTTTTTTTCCTATAGAAGAGAGAGGATATAGCTTTTTTCATGTGTGTTTTGCCTGTGGGAATTACAGCTTTCATTTCTTTGCATAAGCAGGACTTGAGCCCTATTACAAGTGTTGCGAGGTATTGAGGACACATCAGCCAGTGTCCAACTGAAACTATCTATTCAGAAGAGAAAATGTAGCATCTAGGTAGTCTAATTAGTCAGATCAATGCGCTTGGAGGTGGGGATGTGCCAGGACCTCGTGCCAGGACCCCATGCCAGCAGTTATTGCCTCATGTGGTCTTAAACCAGCTTCATAATCTGCATGATTAGAGGAAGCATTTTTCCTGTCTGTCAGGGGCAGACAGAAAGATGCTCTGTGACTCCAGAGGAAATGGCAGATTTCCCTCTGGCTGTACATATACATCACATTCTATAATATTTGGAACTGATAGATTTTCTCAGAAGGTTGCTTTTCAGGGACCTAGATAAATTTAGCACCAAAGAAACAGGAGGAAAAAAAAAAAGTATTACCTTTTTTCCCCCTATATCATCAACACGCTGATGCCTGGGTTTTGAGAAATGCCATTTGTGCATTAAATGTTAATATGTCATGTGAATTTGCTGTGTTTTGATCTGTTCTGGTGTGTTTCCAATAGAACATCAAAAGCTGGTAAGGGATAGCAGTGATTCCTAACAGAGTGAGTGATAGGGTATCATAATCTTCTATTTTGTCACAATAGGAGTTTTAATTACATTTTTAGATGTTCACTAGGTAGACACTGGTTGTGCTAAAAGTGTTATCTTTCAAGTTGTGTCTTTACATGACCACATATAAAGCTCAGTAGCTGCATGCAGGCCCAAGGCCATGTGTCTTGTAAAGCTTATGTGTGTCTTGGCACGGCTGTGAAGTATGGGAGGTCAATACACGCTTGCAACTTTTTGGTAGGTGTATAGTGTGGCTGCTGAGCCAAAACATCAGTGCTAGAGAGGACATTTTGTTAAGATTGTCATGCAGCAGTGGTACATTCAGTCTGTGTGATGAACAGTGCATTCTGCAGGTGGAAGTGCAGAGCACTGGCACACAAACCCCTGAGGTGGGGAGGCAGTACAGTTCCCACACCTTGTGAGAGGATTCCCCCTGCTGTCTGGCCTGTTTTCGGATTCAGCAGGAACACACCAGGACTGTGTCAGGTTGTGTGCTGCACAAGTTGCCTTTTTTGAATGACTGCTCTTACACTGTGGCTTTGATTAGCGACCATGCACACTTGGAAACTCTAAAGATGCAGAGAGCCTCAGCATCTTGCAAGATCTACACATTTAATTCTTCTGTTACTTACTGTCCTTTCCCACTGCTTTTCTGCTAAAGAGTAGATTTTCAAAACTGTTTTGTCTCTTTGCATTATTCAGTTGGCTCAAATGTATCATGTTCCAGGGAACTCAGTTTGTGCATGTGAGCCTGAGGACCAACACCTGCACCTTCACATCCTTCCTGCCCTTCATCTGTGCCAAGCATTGATAGGTAACCTGAAGGCAGGCAAGTTATGGCACAGGGTGAAAGGGAGCATTTAGTCAGTTTTATAGGGGCAATAATAAAATAAAATGTTTCCTTTAGAATTAATGCATTATGAAAAAATAAAATCAGCTTGAAGTAAAACCATGTGGGCAGAATTGTCTGGGGTTTTTTTGAGGAATCTCAGTTCTTTCATGTCTGAATTGAGGCATCTCTAAAGTACTTGCTTTACAAAGGGAGATGATCAGTACTTCTGGAAGATTATGCCCTTTAAGAAAAAGGGGAGAATAGCAGGTGGGGGATCCTGAAGTAAAAACATTCAAAATCACAGGTAAATTAAAAATAATAAAGACTCCCAATATGAGCCACAATGTTACAGACTTGCTCTGTTATTCTTGCCAATGGTTGAAATTGATCCCTCTGTAAAGAGCCCACCCTTGGCCTCTGCTGTACTTTCCTTCCACTTGAATGCTATTTTGAGATTTCAAGTGGAACTTAAGTGGTAGGGATGCATTGGGCAGTTCTCCTGCACAATTCTGAATTTAATAGTGGCAACGGGAAGAGTTTCATAACACAGCACAAGAAATTTAGTCCATGGAAGGAGTCTGTGTTGTCTTTGTGAGTAATACAAATAAGAAAAGGAATATAAATGTAGAGCACTTTTCTAAATACTATTATGTTCAGACAAGTGCAAATGTCCTGTGATGAAAATTATTAAATGAGATATTTAAATTGACTCCACTTATAAGAATAAAGTAGTAAAATTATTTTTAACTCACATCAACATTCCCGCATGCTTGTGTCAAGATATTTGTCACAAATAAAGTCCATGTGCTCTCTGTATGACTGCTCTTTGCATTTCTACTTTTTATATTTATTGATCAGAATGCATTACCATCCGGTTAGGAAAACATTGAACTTGATCTTTGTGCAATAAGTGATCTCCTTAATTGGATGCATGTCCATGTTACAAGTTGTAGTGCCAAGGGAACATCTAATGTGGTAACAAATGACAGGCCAAGCAATGAATGAATCCATGTGAAGGGTGAGCTATGAGTGTCCTTTCTTCCTATGAGGGAGCACTTGGCAGGAGGAGCTGGAGTGTTCTGCCTGAAGGGATGTGAAAGGACATGGCCACTGATGGATGCTCCCCAGTTCCTCCTGCCACAAAACCCCCAGCCTTGTGTTCTCAGACACACTGAAGTGCTCCCTGGCTGGAATTTGGAGCATTTTTAGTGAAACCATTTTATTTAAAACAGGAGTTTGGTGTTTCACACATTATCTGAGTAGGCAAGTAGCCTGACCAGCTTTTAGCAGTCTGACTTTAAGTGAGGTGCATAGTTACAGTGGTAGAGACGTGTGCCATGTGCCTGCAAACTTCATTATGCAGTAAATTGTTTACCACCTTTTCATTGCCTCTGACCTGCTAAACAGTCCACTCATGAGAGCCTATTAGTCTTGACCTAATTAATATTAATGGACTGAAGCTACTTATAATTCGGGTTTAAATGGGCCATCAATCTTAGGTTGGCTTGTGAGTGGCACAGACCTCATCGTTTTGTTCCTTGCCCTATGTCAGTATCTTCAGTCTTCTGGAATTGCTGCTATATTTAAAAATAAACACCTGCTGTGCTTGCCAGTACGTAATTTTAGCACTATAGAGGAGTTTGAAAAAACATCGAAAAGGAATACCAAGGTAAAAAAGCCAGCTCATCTTTTCCAGTTCTGGCCTGCCTGAAGTTTGCCGGCAAGGTCATCAAGAAGTGCTGCTGTGAGCTAGTGATGTCATGTTGGGGCAGTTGTCTTCACCTCCTGGTTTGGGACAGTCACTCGAGTCTTCTTCATGCCCTTGGAAGGTTTGTGGTTAGTGCCTGATACATTAGATAAATAGTCAAATATTTAGTTTTGAACGAGAACTGGAGAACTGAGAAGCCATGCAGTAGCAAGCCAAGAAAAGAAATAAATTAGGCTCTTTTGTCATTCTGGTCCATGTTGTACAACCATTTCCTAATGTATAACAATTTTGTGAGCAATATCTAATGTGCACATTGTTGTTTTCTAATGATTATTTTTTACATTTTGTGTGAAGAGCAGAAGTTAGAATTTCTTCATCTCCAGAATGCTAAGTAAGGGAAGCTGGCTCTCCTCCACCTGAAATTCCCATCATGACAGCCTCTTTGCAATCCACATACGAGAGGACGTTATCTCTCATTCAATCTCATACAGCCTAATAGAAAGAAAGAATGAGGATTATTTCGTGGTCGTGAAATCCTAAATTTTTGTTATTTTAGAAGAATTATTTAATTCTATATTATTTTATTGCATACAAAAAAAGAATCTGTTCAATTAGTTGTGCTTAGGGTATTTGATAATAGGGTACATTCTTATACCTTTCAAAATTTTGCATTATTTTATTTCCAGAAGATGATTATAATTCTGATCAGGGACTAAAATTTTCATTCTGTTCCCTTCAAACATTACAGTGAAAGCTGAATCAGTAGAAAAAAACACATTTGAATTAGTAAACAACAATAAAATGATAGAGATATTTTTAACATAATCATTACTTAAATGGGATAGTATTTTAACACTATAGAGAATACCCTAATCCTATGGGATTTTTGTTTTTCTTTACCTATATTATGTTTTAAAAGCATCTCACTCCATCATCATGTTCCTTTAAATATAATTCAGTTCCTGTGTAATGCATTATATCATCAGCTATTCTGCATGGTATTCTGGAGAGTATGCTATTTATATACTGCAACCATTTAGTCATGTAAGAGATGCATTAGAATAATTTTCCTGAACACAATGCATGATTAAAGGACAATGTCAAAGTAATTTTTCAAATGATTTTCCCCTTTCTGTGTTGTTTATAATGGCTTTTCGGAAGAGCAGTACTTGAGGCATATTCATTTGAAATCGAATAATGTCTCAGAACATTTTCTAACTTGCCTTGGTTCATTTTGGTGAGCTAATGAAGAGAGATTAATATCTCTTTCACTATTAAGACATTAATGAATTTTAAGTCCTGGGCACCCAACTTCGCCATTCATCTTTCCTAAGCGACAAATTATTGCATAACTTTCAATAGTGCTTCAGAGTTTTTATTACATCTATAATGAGAATACTTGTTTAAACAGCAGCATTTTTATTTTAAATGGCTAAGGGGCATAATCCGGTTGAAGTATAAATAACTCTGCAACTCGATGATGAGGAAGTTCTTAGCATATTTTGATTAATAAATGTCTTGAGTCAGATTCAGAACAGCAGCCTACCTATGCTTCTGGCTTGATAGAAGGGGAGCAAGGACAAACCATTTTTCAAGTTATGCTTTGGGCAGTTTCATTCACATTCTGTGGGTTTTATCTGTTTTTTTTATCTACTGACACCCTGGTATAAAATGCTGAACTGCTATACCAGAAATGAAAGGTGTGTCTGTCCAAGGTTTCTTCACTCAGGGTTGCTGGATCTTTTGCCACCTCTGGCTCCTAAATGGCATGTCTTCCATCACAATTTTGCTACCAGGGGTAGTATTAAGGGGTTACGCTCTTCAGAGATGTCATAGCTGAGTAAATGTAAAGTTGGAGTGAGAGTGAGCTTTGTATTTCATCTATGTGTGTAGTCTCTTGCACGAAGGACCTTGATCCTTGATAGATGCCTGCAAGTTGTTGCCACAGTAGCAGTAAAGTTGTTCCAGCAGATGCTGTAGAAACATTGCATTGCTGTGAGCTGGGGAAAGTGGGAGAGCCCACCTGGATCTTCTTATCTCTTCTAACATTCTCTGTGACAGTGGGGGTGAGGGGATTACACAGGGTCCTGGATTAGGTCTGGAGGGATTCATGTGACTAGGATTATAGAGTTAATGTCTGTATTTTGTCTCTTCTGCTGAGATCCTTGGTCTCAGGCTTTTCTCCTGCACACCAGTTGTATGTGGCTCAGCCTTTGTTCAAGTGGTTTGGAGAGGCTGGGGTTTTTTTAAAGAGAAAAACTAATATGGATTAGTTCATCTATTTCCATAATATAGTTCATCAGCATTATTTTGCTATTGTCACTGGTGTTCCTCTTGTTTAATTTTTTAAATTTCTTTCTTTATCTAGCTGGGTTTTGCAGAACTCAAGCATACGATGATCAAAGATTAATCTGTTGTAGAATTGACACTAATCTCAGCGATAAGGCAGTTGAGTCCCAATTTATTTTCTTTTCTGAATATGAAGATCTGTTGCACTGCAGACATCTGGTGTTTTGGGCACTTAAAGCTGCAGATCCCTGACAACTCTGTTATTTCTGTTTAAATACGCATGAACTGTTGTTTAGGTAATCCACCCTGTCAAAATAGCATTAAATGTAACGTATTACTGACCTTCTCTTTTGTATTGTGTAGAGGACTGGAGAAGTTACTTATGCTTGGCAGCTACAGTGGCTGTGTTGCATTTCTTATACATTCAAATCTCTGAAAATGTGAGGAATATAGAGGATTTAATATTTGTGATAGGTAGCTTCATTTGTTCATTCATTTTATTCATTTAGCCCTAAACAGGATATGATATTCATCTTTTAAAACACAATCTTGGTCTTAGGGATAAAGGAATGTAATGAGGTAACTTGGCAAGCTACAGGCCTTACTCTGCAGCTTGTGTAAAACATACCATGAATGTACCTGTCCCCTTCCTGATCTTCAGACTGGAGAGCTGCAGGAGCCTGAAATCTCTGTAGTTGTAATTTGGCTTTTGGTCTTGAAGGAAGCAAGCTTAGCATCACCCCGGAGGTCATTTTAACAGGGATAATCAGAGCAGCACTTCAGCCTTCATACTTTCTCCCCAGCCAAGAGGGTCTGCAAACATGTGGCAAGTGGCCACTCCTCCGTCAGACAGATAAGGGAGTTTAGTGATTGAATTGCTTCAGGAGTCCTGTGGAACAGAAGCTTCTTGGGACGGCATTGCACACAATTGGTATTTCAAGGAAAACAGGCTTTGGGTTTATAGTCAAGCCATGGCAGTTTACCTGCCATGGAAACATACCCGTTTCAGTGGAAATTGTGGTCTGTGTCAAATAAAATGAATCTTGTCCTTTGAGCTGATCTTTTTTTTTTCTTGTGGACAAGCTAAAGTGGGAAGTGGTTTCTAAAAGGTCTTCTGAATCAGTCTCTGTGAGTATTTTGAGTTAGCAGAATTGGCCTTGACTAGTCTTGATATGTTTATGGATTTCTCTGCCACAGTTACAGAAGGAAAACTGCTTGCAGAATATGTAAAACTCAGAATTGTGTATAAGCTTGGCAATTTGGTTTTCTAAGGCTGAAATAAAATCGACTATAGTTGTTCTGTTGTTTTTTGTTTGTTCTTAACTTTACAATGTAAAGTATTGCTGTAACGATAGGTGTGATTTAAAAGGTACAGGCTTGTCCTGCTGCAGATGAATGTAGTTTTTTAATGGGCACTTAATCCTTGTGAGAGGTGCTGGGTTGTGACAGCACTTGAAGATGAATTCCTGTATTTTTCTGCAGTTGTGCAGCAGGAGACAATGGCACGGCATGCTTCTCTCACAAATATGTCTGAACCCTGACCTAGACAGATCACCTTTAGAGATGAGTCTCTGTGCCCATTCAATCCTTGACCTCCCTGCCAAGACTCTCTCAGTGTTGCCAATTTATGATGTGGACCTTGGGCCGAGAGGACCAGCTCATTTCAAGTTGACTACCAAACCAGTTGTGACTGATGGCAACTCGATAATGACCTGGAGGTGGTTTCAAGCCAGTGGTCACTGAGGAAATGCTCCCATCCTATTACAGATCTTCTGAGCCATCTAGCTTGTGGGGCAGGTGCTCTTCATTGTCAGAAGGGACTTTCTTTGTCCGTATTCTTTGTCTGTTCATTTTCATAAGACCTTCAATGCATTGTTTTTACATATCTAGGAAGAAAATTAAAAAATTAAAAATTGTTGGGATTGCTTTTACATCAGGGGTTGCAAATTTAGCACGTGTGTGCAAAAAATTGTAGAAAGAGAACTGCGTTTAACTATGACAGGTACACCATTTATTTTCTTGTTGAACCCTGCTTGTGAACAGTGAGGTTCCACAAGGAAGGGGAAAGTGCGTGCATGGAGATAGCAGCGATGGCAATGGTAGCTCTCCCCATTCAGTACCAGCTCATGCACAGACTGATGCCCAAGCAGATGCTTCCCATCTCTGCCAAGGAAAAGACTGGAGATCTTAATTTTTTAAAAACTGGGGAAAATATTTATTTGTTATTATGCAACTGAATGTACGTGCACGCATGTGTATTCTAAACTGCGCACATGTTTAGACACCTTGAGTTAAAGCATTCTGCAAATAATTTATTAAATGCTCTCTACAGATTGATAGGCCCTATTCTGAATCTTTGCTAGGCTTTATCCTACACTCGGTGGGTAACAGAAAAACTCTCCCTGCAGCATTTATTCAGTGCCTTGTCCTTGTTAGTATTGTCAGTAAAGTTTGTAGGCACACAGAAAAAGATAGCTTTGGAGTGATTATTAGGCCTCTGTTTCTTGTTTTATTATGATTATCCTCCCTTACATTAGGAGGAATGAGAGCCAACTAATGCATTTTGTGAGATTTTTCTCTCCCTTATCTTTTCTCTAATAATTGACTCAAACCCAGCCATTTTTTTTTTCGTACAAACCATAATGGTGTCAGAGCCCTTTTCGTCTTTCCTGTTCTTAAACATTTGAATAACATTGCTCATTTGGAACCTGTCTTAACCTCGGCAATATGCTTAGGCTATTTGAATTTTTGTTCTCTTTTCCCTCTTTGTTATTCACTGTACGATTTGTTTAATGCTGCTGTAGCCATGCATTACTAGTCAACCTTATATATAAATTCCGTAATAAATTAAATAAAGCTCTGTATGGGTCAGCTTAGACTAGCCCGATTAAAAAGTGATTTACTAAAGAGATAGAGGTAGCAGGATGGTAGAACATGCTTCTAAATCAATTATGAGTCCATTCACTGTCGGCCTATTGTGCGTAATAGTGTATTAAAATGCATTCTATATTGTTAAAAAAAATTGACTCTTTCATTGAAACTGAATTAACATTTGCAAGCGCATAATAGTGTTTGGAAAGCTATAAACATTTAAATTCAATCCCTTATTGCAGGCTAAGTGTATACAGCTAGAATTGTAATATCCAGATAAGTCTTTATGTTGTGCTCATTTCATTATTGCAGCAAGATGTTCACCATGCTAAAGGTAAGATTGGGTGGACGCTTGTATTTATAAGCCCATAATTACAAGGAGAAACCAGCACCACTGGACTGTAAAAGTGAAGTTCATTTTGAACTGAAAAGTAGTGTCTGCATGTATTTGTGCATGTATACACACATATAAAAATATATATAATACCCATTGCTAAATTTGTACTGGGGCCCATCTTAACTCTGCCCCGAAGCCTGTAACCTCTCTTTTCCTTGTGGGGGAGCAGAGGCAGGGAGCAATCGAACAGGCTGCCAGTTCTTGATGGGCTGGAAAGGAAGGCTGTGCCCATGCTTGCAGCTTGGCACAGACCCTGTCATCCATCAGGGAGCCGCCTTCTTCCTCTCCCCCAGGGACTGCAGAAGGTCTCAGTTCTCCTCAGGGACTGCCTGCAAGGATTCACCCTGGCCTTGGTGCCCTGGATGCATCTATGCCCTGAATTCACAGGCAGCGCGCTTGCATCCTGGTACTCCCATGGTAGCACTCAGACAAGGGATGCCGTGGAGTTCTCTGCCTCTAGAGCATTCCTCTTCTGGGACTAATACTGTCTTTAGTGGGATTTGCTTACTTCAGATTCAGCTAATTAATTTTTATGGGAAAAATTCAACAGGAGCTGAAACTACAGCTTTCATTTCAGTTTTACTTACATTTGTACTGGCTGCTGTGTTTCCAGTACACTGAAATGATATGAGAGGTTCTACAGGAAACACACCAAGCAATGCAATCTGCAGAGTTTGAGAGTTTTAAAGAAGTTGTAGTCTATTTTATTTCATGGAATAGAAATACTGGGACTGGTGTTGAGCCCTTTTTTTTGTCTTATAGACCAGATTTGCTTCCATTGTGTACTAAGCTGGTTCTGTGAATGAGCACCTCTCTGCACACACTCGTGCACTTAAGTACATAAATCCATAACAAGAAGCTGTTCATTTCTGAAGCAGATGAGTTTAAAGCAGTGCTGTTCTTTCTGTCAGCATTAATCTGGGGTAGCTCCTGGTGCAAGAGCTGAGCCTTGTATGTTTGTAAAACATTAGGTGAAGAGGCACAAGCAATGGATGATAATTTTTTGTGACTTGGGAAGCAGGTAGTGAGCATCTTCTCTAAAGTTTTACAGTGTCTAGTGTTCATACCAGAGTCTCCAGAATTGCAAGAACAATTCTTTCAGCCTTTAGAGGTTGCCTGAATTTGTTGTTCTGAAAGTGTGTGTGTAATGCAGGTTGACATGTAGGATGTTTGCAGAAACCTCAGAGAATTACCTAAGCACTTTTGTTACACCCGTGAGGGACATAGAGCTGAGCTAGCATGAAGACTGATTTATTTCTCATCTCTGAAGAAATTTAGCCTTTCGGTTCTCTGAAACGAGCAGGTGAAGCATAAATTCACTGGTGTATTATTTCTAAACCAAAGAGAAACATGTATGGCTTTAGATATCATGCTTTTTCAGAAAAATAGATGTCTGCAGGTACCATTATAGCTGTACTTGTATTTT
>QWTY01039811.1:0-17206 GCA_008033365.1 Pseudorectes ferrugineus
TTCTGATTTCCACCAAGCAAAATCTTTTTGCAAAATTTTGTGTTATTCAATGATACCAACTTTGCTAAAGAGACTTGCTTATTGCATAAATACTTCTTGATGAGCTCATAATACTTAGCAGGTAATCATGATGTTTCTTCACCAATACTTTGCTTTAAATTGACTTTTCTTACAGTGATCAAAAAGATAAGACTAACATTTAACTTCCCACCCACCTCAATATGCAGCAAACATATGTAGATGTGGCTACATAGATGTACATGTTTCCATTTCCAATTAATATATCAAGCAAACATTATTTTTTCTTATATTCAGTTTTGTGATATGTGAGTCTTCATATGACTTGACCACATGTATTTTCACTGAAACACAGAAATAAATATTCAATTTAAATATATATATTTACCAAGTGTTGACATAATTATCATTTATGCTACAAAATCTGGAAATCTCGATATTCTGGCATCTTGAGTTAAATCTAAAATATTGAGATTCAATTTGATTAGTTCTGCTCTCTTTGAATGTCCAGCTTTTGACTTTTTGGGACCTTTCTTGGCAGTCATGAAACTGAGATCTTCCACACATTAATAAGAAGCCATGAAGACAGCTCAGTATATTAAATGAGATTGAAATACAACTTTTTGCAGACATATTGCATGTCCATGTTTTCCCTGAAATGTCATGTTTTTTGTGGAAATCTTACCTTAACAGAATTTGAAGTCTTGGGCAGGTTTCTTTGAGATTTCCTTATATGCAGGAATTCAGGCCAGTGAGATTTGTCCCCTTTCAAAGCATCTTCTTGTTCACAGGTATGAACTTCAACATGTCAGACTTACTGCTCATGCACGTGACAACTTAAGTTTTTCCTTTGCACATTTAAGTTGGTCTATATTTTTCAGATAGAAACATGGAATAAGCAGTACAAGCAAAGCCGAATCAATAAATTATTTGTTAGAAGCTGACTTTTTTATATCTATTATTCTTTTCTTCTTATAGAAACTAAGTCTATCACAAAGTGTTACAAATATATGCCTGCATGTTTTAGTGACTAATGAAAATGATCCCTCTGAATTCTGTAATAGAATGAAACAAATATACAAATTTAGAGAACATTTTAGTCATATTTTATATTTTTCTCTGTAAGTAGGCGTTTTTAGTTCTAGCTTGGTATTGATGATGAAAAAACAAGACCTCCCCCAGTAACTCTGACAATCATAACTTTGGTAAAATGTGCTACAGACAGATTTCTCTAGCAGTATTTTAGCTAATCTGTCTGGAAGTCATCCATGACCTTCTGAACAGGGTGCTATACAATGCTGTATAAGTGCATGAAAGATCTTTTCTGCAAAGCCTCTCCTTGGATCATGTGTCTTTGATGTATTTTGTTTGAAGTAGTATAGAGACTATTTATTCAACAAAATGTCTCCTAAATCATGCCAAAATTCAGCTTTCAGAGAGAAAAAAAAATATGCAAAGTTCTGGGTATTCTGCTAACACCAAGGAAACATGACTGAAAATACCCTTTTAGTGTATGATTTTTATTTATGCATAGTTTAAAGTCCTCACATGACTACCATCACTATCCCTGTCAACTTGTGTAATTTCAAATACTAAGTTTAACAAAAATTTGGGACTTTTGTTCAGAGACTCTAAAGAGCAAAGATGCAGGAAACTGACATCTTTGCCTGTGGAAACTGACATCTTGCAAAATGGTTTTGCTGAAAAGGGAGAAAAGAGCTGCTGATTCTCTACCACCTTTCCCAGCAAAGAATCACTTCCACTACTGTTGGGGACAGCTTTAATTTGCAAATGAGAATCTTCAGGGATACCTTTGGTGGATGCTGTTTAGAAAATATGCTCTTGTCATGTCATAATGGGTGTTGCCAACATTTTTGGTACCTGTTGCAGTTATATTTCAGGATGGAAGGGAGAATGTGTATATTTTCCACTCAGTATACTAACTTCTGGCATCTGAGGTACCCTTCACTTTGCCAAGGGTAGTTGTGTAGTATAGTTTGGTGTTGTTTTCTTAAACAGCATTTTATGGGTGGCTAAAGGCTTATGTAAGTTTTTGAGTTTTTTATTTTCCGAAAGGAATTGTGCATCTTGGGTTGAAAATACTATGTACAAATCTGAAACTTCCTGAGTATTTAGTAAATAGATACTGGTTTAATTGATTTATTGATTGATTTGGTATTGGTCCATCTACATATAGTTACCCTTTCAGTGTTAAATTCCTTGGAACAACGAACTAAAATTAGATTGATGGAGTTTTGGTTGGGGTTTTTTTGACTTGAAGCACTTAGAAGTGGAAAAGAGCAAAGTGCATCTCCAACAAGTATTTCCTATGGTGATAATTTGTCCACATGCCTCATTGCTAAAACGTCCTGTATTGCCATTGATTCCAAATGAAGTTACTTAAAAGAGGTGTGAATAAGACACATAAGACATGGATTTTTATGACTTAATCTGTGTAGCCTTTATCACATACAGACCTTCAAAATTGACAATAACTAATATTCACAATGTTATACTTAGAATCGTAGTTATACAACTTCAGTTTTGAAATGTGTTCTTTCATAAATATATATGTATACACAAAACCTTAGTTTTGTGTAGTTCGTAAGTTTAATTCTTCCTCCAAGAGCCGATGTGGTGGAGGCTTTTCCTTTTCACTGCATCTTCCCCTCTTTTCAGGAGACAAGATCTTAGTCTACAGCTTGCTTCTGAGCCAAAGGAGCTTTGTCAGTCCTGCCTGAATTCCTAGGCCCTTGTCTCTTATAAAAATGTTTTGCTGCTTCTATTTAGAAAGGAAATTTATTCTCCATCCTGTCCTGATGGAGTTGCGTGTTACTCTTAGAAGGCTTTGCCAGCAGTTTCACTGGTATTATTGGTAGTCTTCTTTCCTTACAGGCTTCCTTAGCACCTCAAGCAGGCTGTCCTTAAATTGACTTGGTGGTAGCTGTAATACACTCTGAATGAAAGAAATGAGTGCTGTAAATATGGACAGGATGCAATTATTTGTATATATGTAATTATACACACACAAATTTAGAAAATAAGATTGACTTTTACCTCAGAATTTAAGGAACATAACTGTGGAATCAAAACCATGTAATGTAAATCATCCACGCAAATAATCCAAATATTAAGATTACCTATAATTGCATTGGATTATGAGAATGCATTATTGACATGGATATGTTCACATTTTATGAACTTGCAGGGTTTTCTGGAAAACCTTCCAGAGCTGTGCTGATGCACTGCAAAAAATATAAGAAATATATTAATCAAATAGCAAAAAGAAAACTCAATGACTTTTGTAGCTGTTTTGACAGCATATGGTATGTGACATTTTATCCTGTGTTTACGTGTGAGGTGATTTGAATCAACAGCTTTTCCTGAAGTATGGGGATGTCAAGTTAATAGTTTGCAGCCACACATTTACTGGTTTTTAACACATTGCAAGACACACATTTAAAGAAGAGAAGGAGTAAGAAAATTTAACAACCCCAAATGCTAGCTCTGAAGAGCCAGAGAGCTCTTCTGTGCGAGCTGAAGAGCAACTGTACTGTGTAAGAGCAAGGTTCCGTCTAGTGCACTATGTTGTCTCTCACAGGAACTAACAGACAATGCTCAGAGGGAAAAAATAAACTGAGTAAGCATGTAGAGCTGCCTCCCCCATGTATCCTCTTAGTCTTTAGTTATTTGTAGTTTAGGGACTTTCTGATTTCTCTGTGTTTAGTAGCCCTGAAGAAAATTTTTTTTGTGATTTAGTCCAATCTCTGCTGAAGCCTGTGTGACATTTGAACATCCAAAACATGGTGTGGCAAAGAGTTGCACAGCTTAACTACAATTTGCTTGAAGAATCATTTCCCCTTGCTAGGTTTGAATCTGCCATCTCTGAACTTCTGTTGATACCCCCTACCTTCTGACAACTCATTACTGTCATCAGCCTTCAGATATTGTGACAGTGGGCACTAGAAATTCCTAAGATAGATGAATGAGGTGTTTTATCATAATAATTGTTTTGATTTTTAACATCTGGGATCTAATATCTATATATTCCGTCTTTGCGCGTTTTGGGAGCAGATGTTTGCTGTATTTCCTTTCAACATGTTTCTGTTTTTGTCTTTGACATCCTACTGTAATGGATTAAAATAAGAAATTTGGCAACTACTCAGGCCTTTAAATAAACTTTAGTAAGTTGGAGAATCATTGCATTTCTTGTGGCGCCAGACCAGCAGCTATCTATATACATGTTTCTTTTCCTCTTATGCAAGGGTTGTTTTCCCCCTTTTTATTTATTAAAATCCCAGCTTATTTATCACTTTTTTAATAAACAAAATGCACAAGAATAATTTTTGCTGTACATTTTGTTTAACAAAATTAGTAGGTCCTTATGCATAGTAAATCCAACCCAAAATTTAACATAATTAAGCTTATCTACTGTTTGGTGGAAATCAGGTGGAAGTCAATGGTGACAGTGCGGTGAATTAGAGAAAGGTACTTGAACTGGACTTTTATTAGGCACTTCTGCAAATAGAAGTAAGAGGTGTGAAAGAGATGATGAGTCTGAATGCCATTTCATGCTATACCATTACATAGCTATTATGGCTGTTCCACAAAAGCTTCATGTACAGTCACAGTTATTACAGAAAGGTTTGCTATTACCAATGTGGTTTTCTGTGTTTTCATAGAAAATGAAGATTTTATTACACTGATTTAAGCTCAGCTTCTCCTGCATACTCTTATCCAAGGATAGTCTGATAGTTCAGTATAGTCATATTCTCAGAATAAAAACTGACCCCTGCTATAACAGTATCCTTACATGAGATTCTAACCACAATATAGCTTTCTCTGTTTGCATTTAATGAAGTCATATGTGAAATATTTCTAGATTCTTGTAGTGTATCAATGGCACAATTCCTGACATCTACAGTCTTTAAGGAGATTAAATATCATCCTTGCAAAAAATCATCTGCCAAACTAAAAAGTATGAAGAGGTAGTGTAAACAGTAGTGATCAGCTAATAATGGATTAAGTCAAGGCATCAAGAAATCTTCCTATTCTAGATGGTTTAAATTCTATAGAATCTAGAATATATATCTTGAAGTGTATTCTTTTATTACCAAAGACAGTTGCCATGTAATTAGGAATTACTGTTCATTATATTTTGGTTCTATACCAAGTTGATCATGGAAAATATGTTCTGCCTTAAATATTAATTCTCTTCCTTTTTTTAATTGTATAGCGTTTTGGCTGGATATAATGGTACTATCTTTGCATATGGTCAGACAGGCAGTGGCAAAACTTTTACCATCACAGGAGGAGCAGAACGTTACAGTGATCGAGGCATCATTCCTAGGACTCTATCTTATATTTTTGATCAATTGCAGAAGGTATGGGACATTATTTTCTGTTTATTTTTAATGTCTGGTTTGAAATATTTAACTATTGCTAAAGGTTGTTTTTATAATAGTGTTACAGGAAGTCCTAAAGTAATGCTGAAGAAAATATCTACCTTGACATGGTACTTGCTGTGTGCAAGAATATGTTTGCAATTGTTTTAATTACCTGGTTTACTGCAATAGTCTGAAAATAATGGGCATCATTGGAGGGGGATTTGTAGTTTTAAAACCCAGGCTATTTTTAGTTGGTGGAGCATACATTCAGATCACACAAGTGGTTCTCCTTGTCTAACACTTACATCAGCTCCACTCTGGTTTTGTATTGCATGCATTGCATTTCATTTTGACATTCTATGCAATGAAATGAGTCAATAAGTGAAAGGATGTGCCAGAGTAAGCACACTGATTGTTTGTTATGTTTATTATGTTTGTGAGAAATTTCATTTTCTTGTAGTGTCTGAAATATTTACATGAGTGAACACAGTCAATTATTCCAGTGCTTTCATAATTATAGGAGGCAAAAGTGAAGAGAGGAAGAGAGGAGTCTGTTGTAATTTATGTTTTGTCTCTTCATTTACTCCACCAGGCCTATGACTCATTTATCTTCACATTTTAGCAAAGCTATTTAGTTAAGCCAATTTAAATATTATTTGACATTAACTTAAATAATTCCACTGTGCTTTTGTACTCTGTCATTCATGTACTACAGAGTGCCAATCTGTATGCATAAGGGTGTATGTCTCAGTCACAGTAATATGCCCTGTCTCAGTAAGGGTTAACAGCAGTAAATAATTGCTTCGTCTCTTTGGAAGTATGGTTTTGGCAGGTAAATGTGCACAGCATATTGCAGGTGCACAAGGACTTGCCATTGTGGGAATGGAAATGAAAAAACACCCACATGATCATGTTACCTTAGACCTTCTGCTGCACTCACACAACCCCTGCGGAGGACTTTTGTTGTGGAAAGTGAACAGGTTTATCATGTAATTGACAGCAACAAACAGTGTCAACACACCAACATTCTTTTCTAATGTTAATTACGTAATAAAAACAAAATAGGATGAAAAATAACTAGTATGTTTGTCACCTTCTCGGCACAGGAATAAAAATGTTTCCCTCTTCAGACTGGGTTTTGGATCAAAAGCTTAGTTATGCTTATAGGGCTATTTCAATTTTCCTGCTTTCAAATCATTGTTTCATACATTTTTTGTTTAGTGCATTTTAGAGAATCTCTTCTTGATGTTTTATCTTTCCTCTTGCCTTTCTTTTAATATCTTTCCCCTGTTTCATTTCTTTATACCTACAACTGTGGTTTGGAAGGTGCTCAAATAGTGGAGAAGAATCATCTGCCTTCTAACCCGAAGCAGGATGAAACAGGAGAAAGTGAAATCAGGGACACAAAATACAAGACTTGTGAAGCTCTTACTTGGACAAAGACAGTGCAATTTGAAACCAAGGAAACAAAACTTTTTACCCTAAATGAGAAGCAAATCAAGCCCTTTGTTTTTAATAACATCTCTTTTTAATTTAGAAATTCTCCTATTTCCACAGCATCCTGTTTGAACTGTTCCTTACTAGAATTTTTCCATCCATCTGTAGTGTATCTTTTAAATGATGTCCCTTGAAATAGTGAACTGTCATTACCAATTAAAAAAAAAAGGGAAATAATTATTAAATGAAAATGACAAGTTAGATCTCAAAGTATTTTGCAAAACAACTGTAGTGGATTGGCTTATTAAATTTCTACTGTGATATGAGTGCTTTCACAGTGGCTTTGTCTGCTGAAAAGAAGTGACTGATTTTTTATTCTAATTTTTTTTTTTTTTTTAGTTTTGGAAATCATAGCCCACTATTTTGAGGTTTATGTTGTTTGGATTTGGCTTTGGGGCAGGGGAAAATTCTGTCTGCAAAACTCAGTTGTGTTAAATTACTTTTTGGCAATGTTATTTACCAAAAGAATTGTGATTGCAGAGAGCAGCTGACATCATATACAGTGCTCTAATGTTATGATGAAGAGAGTGAAAAGCAGCATGTCACCGATGTTTCTAAATGAAATAAATCTTATTTTTGTTGCTGTTTTTACTTTCTTTTTGTTTTTTTCTTTAAGCATAGTCTTTCTATCCATAATATGAGGGTTTACCTTTTTATAATGACATTCTTTTTCTGGTGTAGAAGTGAAAAATGTCATGTTGCATAGTTCTGTAAGCAGGCTCCCATGTTCTAAATATAAACAGACTTTTTTAGGTATAAGGAATCAATTAAAAATCCCAGACTAAACTCATGGGCATGGTAGGGTTTTGTGGGGGATTTTTGTTTTAGTGGGTTTTGTGTGTGTGTGTGTGTCAGTTTTGCTTGGGGTTTTTTGTGTTTTTTTTTCCTTTCTTCTTCTTGTGTCCTTATACATACGGTAACAGAAAACATGAAAGTATCACAAATTGAACGTGTACACCACACCCAGGAAAAGGAAAAGAGACAAAGTGAGAAAGTAACCTAGAAGCCATTGAAATAAATTTGTCTTCTAATCTACCTCTGACTTCTGTTTATAGCACTATTTTTTTTTTCTTTTCTTATCCAGGACAGCAGTAAAGTGTATACAACTCATGTTTCCTACTTAGAAATCTACAATGAATGTGGTTATGATCTGCTTGACCCAAGACACGAGGCCTCCAAAATGGAAGACTTGCCGTAAGTAATAAGAATACAGAAAATCATCAAAATCTAGAGGAATCATTTTCATATACCCTGTTGCATTGTTTGGGGACTTTCTGAAGTTGTGCTACTGATCTCCATGTTAATTCAATCAGAGTACTTTATTTTCACAATTTTCTCAGCATTGCCTAAATTTTCTGTTATTTTGTGTGTACGGAGGCTAGGGAGACTAGATGGGAGTAACTGGAGGTGAAAGGATTAAAAGTGTTCATTGCTATTACGCAGACGAGATCTCTTGCAGCCACTGACAAGGAGAAGGTGCACTTGTTTTTCTCAAGGCAGCCTGTCTCCTGGTGTGTGGCAGAGACATGTAACAGGTGGCATTTCCTTCCAACAGTAATGAGAAAAGCTCCCTGCTTCTATTTGGACCTTTTCCTTCAAGGATAATTATTTTTCTAGAATATGCAGTTATGAAATAAGGTAAGTAACAGCTAGGAAATAGGCCACAAGGAACTCCAAAGAAGAGTATGCTTCCTTCAGAATGGATGGTTATTCTAACAGTTGTCATTGATCAGACACTAGCACCTACTAATGCTTGGAGAAGGGTAGTAAACAAAAGTTTGTAGGTCATGAACACTCCAGCTGGTGAAATTAAAGATTTCTAATTTATAGGAAATCCAAATCCTAGTCTCCAAGTCTGAAATAATAATTTAGAGTCTGTGTTATTCTTTAAATAGCTAAGCAAACACTAAATAGGTGTGAATAAGTGAGTTGTTGATTGGAATTGCAAATGCCCTGAAATAATGCTGGGCACCATGAATTTTATCACTCAGCATGATGGTAACAGGCACATGTAAATAGCAATGAAATCACTGCTGATACAAGAGCAAGAAACATACTGAAAATTTTCAATGGGGCAATAACACAAAATCAAAAGGATTTTGTATTGAAATAACTGATTACGTTATTCACATATTATTAAACCATTTTATTAAAACATTCTTCTGACACAATATTTTATTGTGTATAAATGGAGCTTTATTTTTCCACACAGTATGGGGTATCTAGGACACATATGTACAAAATAATTTTCAAGATTGATCTTCATAAAAGAAGCTAGTCTAGAGATTAGGAACGCAGCAGAGAAATGCAAAGTGTAGGACTGGGCTGTGCATTGGTCTCATTGTTTCACTTTCTTCACCTGTAAAATCGAAGTAAAATTTATCGCTTAATGACACATTGGTGCTATAAGGACTGTGTCTCTTTATATGTCTTTCATGGCCAGGTTTAGGATTCTAATTTAATTTATTACCTACTTCCTGTGCTATGCAGACAAAAAATTTTAATCAAAGGCTAATTTGGATAATGATTTAATTTTTGTGTCCATTTTTACAGTAGGTAAAAAATAGTGTTACACTTTTATTCAGCTTATTAAAGTTAATGCTATTCAGTTATTCAAGTTTATTGCATTATTAATTTCATTTATTAAGTTATTTGAAATATTTTATCTGAACTCATTCCATTTAACATTTTATAAAATTGAATTTATTCAATTCAAATAAAAATTAAATTAAATAATTTAATTGCAACTTTGAAACAGATATTTGGGGGTCACGTGCACTGGAAAAGATGTCGCATTTTAAAACTAGATACTGAGTATTTGCTAATAATTGTGAGTTTTAGAAGTCTCAAATTAGTTTGTGTGTGGGGATTCAATTAAACTAAAGAATAACTCCTTGTTGTGCATAAGATAATTTTAAAAAGTAAAAGTTGATAGATAATTTGGTTGTAAATTAGGGATAAAGTGCATTTGGATAATCATAATTACCTGTAAACTTACATAGTGTATACTACTGTAGGATGACTTTTAGAGAGAAAATAAATTTTTGTCTGCAGAGTAACTAATATTAATAAGTGCTTTAAGGTTTCACTGTACATGGACATTATTACTTCGATTACATCATTTGTCAATGAAATAAGTACATTAAAGCTATACCTACATGACTCGTATTTAACATGTGTAAAAGTATTTAATTAATATAATATGTTTTGTTTATTTTTTAATATTGTAGTTTGGGGATTCAAAACTTAAAAATATATAGTGTCATTCTGATCTAAAAAGGGAGTAAAAATTTCAGGAATGGGTAGTTGCATGATTAACTATATTTCAATTACTTGATTAATTTTCATAAATGATAATTAGAAGTTACATATAAGTAAATAGTAATCTCATATTTTAAAATGTATCAGGTGTTTATTACCTAATATGTATTTAATTTTTCTGAGAATTTTATGTACTTAAGAGCTCTTAATATTTTAATGATAGTAAACAAAATACAAAATAATAATTTTCTCAAGTTTGCTTGAAAGCCTGTATTTAATGAGACTATTAAAATGAACTAATGTTTTTTGTACTTTAAAGGTGTTATATTATGCATAATTTTCTGTTGCAGTCCACAGTGGATCATCTAAGCTTTAAGCACCATAAAAAGCCAAAGGCAGGGTATTCACCCAATATTCTTGGGTAAATATTAACAGTCAGTGCCGATACTTTCCTAAGTACTTAAGATGAACAAGAAGAGTATTGAAGAAATGTGTCATTTTAGAAGAATAAGCAAAAAGATTAGTTAATCTTATATGGTATGCAGATTGTTCTGGAACAGTATTGTTATCCATATTACTGCAAAAGAAGGGGATACAGTTTGAATGAAAGATTCGTACTTCTGACCAGCAAACTCTGCATTATTTATGGCTTTATGTTACCAGTTCAATGTAAGGAATAAACACAGATTGCATTCAGGTGATAGAAGTTATGAAAAGTTTGTGGATACACTACAGGCTTGTTGATAGCACTTGAAAAATGAGATATTAAAATAGTATTTGATGCTTAAGGCAAAGTGAATAATAAGCATTTTAAAAATTGTCCATTGCATCTAATCATTACATGATTAGATTTGGAATCTCGGGTCCTGAAGTCGAGGTTTTGTGTGTAGCCATACTTTGTATATTTTGTAGACTATGAAATTTTCATCTTAACACTCCTTACTCATTTCATCTGCGTCTGCCAGATGAGAAGGGAAGAAGCTCTCAGAAAAACAATCACTACTTTTCTGGAAATAAATTCCTGACATGCATGAACAGGGTCCATATATCTGCACATCTCTGTGTCTGTCTGTATGTATACATATATAGGTTCATACACAGAATTATGTAATTATTTGCGGATGCATGCATATGTAGAGATACGTATACATATACATATTTTTACATGTATACATAAATAGGTATCATGTTTCTAATAGGTACAGATATTTCTACAACAAATAAGATTGGTTTTGAAATCCCATTAAACTTCTATTTTAACAGAAAAAAAAATTGTTTTCTTGATGTTTAGTTGAATGATATTACATGTAAAAAAAAATATATAATTTGATATACCTTAATGTTTCACACAAAATATACTTTAGTTTACAATTGTATCTTGTTTTATTATACAAATCTGACAGTGTTTTAATTTTGTGACATTGTAGCTGAAACCCAGCATCAGCAGATGCAAAAAACATTTGAAGAATTTTACTTGCTAGAATGCAAAAATTGAATTTAATATTGACAGTCTAATTCTATTTGTTGCTGTAGAATTCCATGTTTATACAAAGTAATTATGATTTTTTTCAAACACATAAAAGGTATGAAATTATTGCTATAAAATAAAGCTGGTAGAAGACTAAATACTTACTGCCACCTCATGTTTTCATAAAAGTTTTGCAGGACTGTTCAAATTAGGAATACTTTTCTGAAGCTCTTAATTTACTGTGCATTTGTGCAAGAGCCTTTTATCTCCAACAGGTTCTCTGTTGTAGTGTGTTTGTAATTTATGTAACCCAATGTTAGTGGATCTAACCAATTTCACTTTAGTTACAACCTACCCATAAAAACTGCTCCTAACTTGTTGTTATTTATTAAGAAGTAAGGATTTTCTTTTGGCACCAAATATAACACAAAAGTAAAGATTGAGGTTATAGAACCATTAGTCAATAATGACTAGATTAAGTCATAGATAACCAATAAGTTACTGCTTTACCTGTCCTATGGCAGGTGACCCTCTTGCATGTGAAGGCAAACTACAATTAGTGCTGTTTTGCCTTAGAATTACAGTCTAAACTGCAGTAATTGAGGAGCTGCTTCTCAGGAAGCTCAGACAACCATTACTCAGGAGTGATGTAGCCAGGGGAAAACAGAATCTAAATTTCAAGTCAGCAAAAGTGATTCCCCATTTTTGTGTGAAGATTCTTTAAAGTCCTCTTTGAGAGGGAAATGTATCGGTTTTAGTATGATGCTGGCTGACTTTAAGAAAATCACACTTTAAGCTGAGAGCCAATTAACTTCAAACATCAACAATAATGCCTATGTCAATATTTGTTAGTAACATGCAGAACTGTTGTGTTCCATGGGGTCAGTGTGAAATACTTTCACTTCGAAAGAAAACCTGTCACTGGATATTGGTTAACTACCTCAAATGAGTTTATACTCTTCTGTTTCTCTACTGCCCTCCAAGGGCTTTAAGAGTTACCAAATTGCTGACATGGAAAGCTAAAACAACTAGTATAATAATTCCTGTTTTCCTTAACAAAGAAGGGTAAAAATAAAAAAGGCTAAAGGAATAATTTTCAACATATAGGAAATATTTTTTATTCAGTCTCATTTTTTGATGCAAATAAACCTGATGCTCCTCTCCAGTCTCAATAGTGTTAATGTCAGCCCCTTTCAATGGCTGTACCAGCTATGTAATCTGGAAACTGACCACCATCCATAAACCTTCAAGAATTATATTTTCAGTGTTCTGAGAATTACCAGTATTTTAAAACTTCTAAGACTAGTAATATTATTAGTTCACTTTTTTAATATGAAATATGTTCTTTCAAAATTAAGAGTGTTCATTGTGTTACTACTGAATACCAAAGATTAAGAAAATACAAGTTTTGTAAGGTTAGACTTTTCTTTTTGTTAATGAGGAGACAGCTAAGAACCATTTTGAATCATTTCTTCTAAGATTATGATTTTTTTTAATTACAGTTTAAGCAAATTGCACATTAAATGTGTACAATAACTTCAGCATACATAATATATTGGTTATTCACATCCGTATTTTTATGTTGATTTGTTTCCTGAAAAAGAGTAGAATGTAAGTGAAGTCTTTCTAAGGCAACTTTTCCATAGGCATTTGATGAGTAAATTAATTCAAGGCAAATTTACTTATGAATGTCAAAACTTATTCAACAAATATCGTTTTGTGAGTTAGATTGTTGAAGTTGCCTGCAAATTCTAACAGATTTTGTATGTTTTTTTCTTACATGAAACACCGATCTCATTGTTTCAGTTTTTATTCTTTGTTGGAATGGTGGGGTGAGGGGGTAGAGAGAGACGGTGCACAGCTTTTTCCAGATGTCAGTAAGAAAGACCCCACAACAAATGGCTTAATAGGGTAACTGCTTTGGTAAGGCAGAATAAGAGGAGGAATACAGGTGGCAAGTAAATCCCATCAGATGCTGGGTGCCCTGCATTCATGCAGCATTGAACAGAGCCTGAATGGATTTCCCCATGGTGCACTGCACAGAGCACTACAGCTCCTGGCCATGGAGAGAACGTCTCCCTTTCGCTCTTTTGAGTGTTTGTATAATTTTCTTACAAGAAAACAGCTTCATTCTAGAAGGTGTTCTCCTGGGGACTTGGTGAATTTATCCTGCCGCCAAAGGGATCTGTGCAGCACAACACAGGCCGGAATGCCCTGCTGTGTGTGCAGCACCTCACAGGCTGTGCCTGCTCAGGTTCACTGTTACGTGAATCATTAACTCCTAAATATGTAACAGCCTCCCATTCATGTTCATAACATCCAGAACAGCCCAAATGTGTGTTTGTTGTCTCAAAACAGAATCCATTGGAGACAGTGGGAAGGATTTCCTATCAATATGACTTGTCACGCAAACAGTCTGCATGAGCACTTACTCATCTCATAGTTCTGCCATGTCTCATAAGGAGATTATGCTCTAGGTCTCTACTTGAATGGAAAATCAAATCTGTGTGCTGTTGAAAGTTGTGCTGAGCAACTTTGTAACCTTGCCTCTTGAATAAGTGTTGACTTTGTCCCCTGTTGTGGCATTCAGAGAGTTGTACTTCTGAAAGATCATGTTTTTGGGATGATACATAAGATGATTATTGTGACCATTCTTTCTTAAAACCTAAAGTTCCTTGCAGTTTTACAAAACATTACCTATATGTATCCATTAATTGATTCTGTTCTTCTGGACAGGCTCCAAGATGCATACTTGCTGCTTTTCTCTTTTATCTTTTTCCTAAATTTATTATTGGCTGTGTAGTCTCCTCACAATGAAGTAGTATCACTATATCCTGCTCATGTATTGTCATAGAAGTCATGTATCTTCATATATTATTTGTTTGCATCATTATGATTAATTTTTAAATGTTTATAAAATTTTTGAGATTATTTCAGATTTCTTCAGTTCTAAGCCTTAGAGACTTAACAGAGTTTTTCCACTACAAGGTCCAAATTAGGGCTATGAAATTTAAATATTTCACTAATGTAGAGAATGTTCTCTCAAAATTATTATCATATTATACATTAACTTTATAGCACTGTAAAATAAATAATTTTGTTGTCATTTTGGAACATACCCTTCTGAGGAAGTTTTGGTAGATGCCTCTCTAGACTTGCAAATTTAGGTTTCCATTTGGAAATATTCCTAATAGTTGCAAGGCCATTGTATAGGAAGCTGTTGCTGTTTTGTGATGTCCCAGCTGTTTCCTTTCTAATATAATAATCCTCCAGAGTTTTTTATCTAAACTAATATCTTCATTTTCTGGAAATTATTTATAATCATTGATCAAAGAGGAGACTGAAAAGATCCTTTAAAGTTTAAACACTATGCCAAATGTGCATAATAAAACAATATTGTTTTCCTAAATTATGAAAATAGGTAGATGATGCTTACCGTGCAATTTCAAAATATTAAAACTAGTCAGAACATCATACTGTAATCACAACCACTCTGGGCTATAATGTGTGACGCACACACAAATGGAATTGCAGACAGAATACAACTTGACATTATCAAAAGTTTGACATGCAAGAGCAGAATTGTACTCTGGGGTTTATGCTTTGAATGGGGACGCTGAGTTTTGATTGTATTAGAAACTTCTTACACCACCACACAAAAATAAGGCTAACAGTGGGAGGCAATCATACTTAGAAAAGCAGTTGTTATGACTACTAAAGAAGCTTTGTGTGTACTTTTACATGCAATTTTTCTTGAAAAGAGTGAGTGTATTGCAATGTGTTAAAATTATTTCTCTATGTCCATTTGAATGTTTTGACCATCTGACTGTGAACTACTCCCACAATATCTAAGAGTAATACTGGGGAATGCTGCTTTGATGCTTGATTTGATTCTGTCAGTTTTGAAGTGGGGGGAAAAGGCAAGTAAAGCAGAACAAAACCCAGCCTCTCTGGTTTTGAAGCAACTTGAAGTAATTAACGTGCAAGAACTACCCACTGATAAAAACTCAAACCCCATACTCCCTCTTGTGGTTTATCTTGAAGAACATGAAAAAATATTTATATACATATATGTATACATATAGGTGTATATGTATAGATAGAAAGTATTATCTATATTTACACAGAAAATAAAGGTTTAGTGTAAATAAAAACAACAGCTTCCAACTTTTTTAAAAGTTCTAATTTGCTTGTTTTAAATTGTATCAGAACATGTAATTCACCCTGAAGAACATGTTATTCATCCTCAGATTTAGTGTACTTCCATTTTAATAGATTCTTTTCTCTGGGAGTTTTCCAAATCCAGTGAGGCAGCTACTTGGCCTCCATGTTGGATACTATAGAATGTCCCAACTGAGACAACCCTAATGGCTACTCAGTAATGCCAATAAAGTTTAACTCTCAGTAACTATTTCAAAAGAAAAAAAATTCTTATATTAAAGGACTATTTAAAGAAGTGAAAAGGATTTTCAGTAATGTTTAGCAGGTCTTCTGGAGCTTTTGCCATATCCTTGCTACTTGTATCCAATTCCTTTCTGGGAACTTTAAGTCTTATAGAAGTGTAACTAAGAATATTACTAACAGTGGGAATAAATAAAATCATTCTGTTTGCTTGCTTTTAATTTAAGAAAGGGATAATTTACAGTTGTAGTTACTACCATTTAAGAAGAATGAAAAGAGAAACAATCTTGACAAATGCAAAGTTATTAGAAACATCTTGACTTCAGATGTGTTGATTCTGAAATATTCCATGCCTATTTGTACATCAAAATTATGGTATGCTTTATGTATCATCTGTACTTGGAAACAGCAAACAAACCGCTATGTATTATTTGTTTGTGATGATTCATCTAACCTCTTTCTCTTGAGATTTTATTATATCTCAATAAATAAAAATCCCAGTTTTCTTATATTCCTTTTCTATATGAAGTTTCATAATAAAGGAGGAGTTTCATAATAAAAAGGAGGCGACAGTAAAAAAAGAAATTAACACTTCCTTTAATGTGTATCACTTATGTTTTTAGTTCTTTCACTATGATTGGGTTTGGGTTTTAGATTTCACCTTTTAGGTGCAATCAAAATGAAAGTATGAAACAGTATCGCGTTAAAACTCTAGTTTTCATTTGTTGTTTTTATTTTCCATGTAGAAAAGTGACGATAATGGAAGACTCTGATCAAAACATTCATCTGAAAAACTTGTCTCTTCAACAAGCAACCAATGAAGAGGAAGCCTTAAACCTACTCTTCTTGGGGGACACCAACAGAATGATTGCTGAGGTGAGATTTGCTGCTCCAAATCTTTCTTAACACCACCAGAGTTAAAATGGTCAAAAACCTCTCTCCTCCTCTCTCAAATAAGATGTATATTTTGGAAGTCCTTGGAGATAAATTAGTATCCTCTTTTTGAGTATATTTCCACTGTGAAATTAAATAAGCATTTCTCTGATGATCTCTTTCCCTAGTGGATCTGATTGGTGGTTCTTGATGTCATAACTTACTGAAATTCAAACAAGTAGAATACAAAAATTCTCGTAAAATACAGACTGACTTTTGAATGTGGCATATATCAGACATG
>QWTY01039823.1:0-11720 GCA_008033365.1 Pseudorectes ferrugineus
CAGCGGCCGCCACCGCCACGGATTCAAACTCGGAGCCCGCTCCCGGCGCCAACGCCGCCTCCCCGCGTCGCACGCGCCGGGCCGCTATGCAAATGAACCCCGTGTCTCCTCCCCTCTCGGGGCTGGCCCCGCCCCCTCCGTGGGCACAGGGGCCGGCAGTGGGGGGCTGCTCCGGAACCGGCCAATCGCGGGGCCGGCCATCTTGGCTGCATGCAAATAGGTCCCCGTGATATTTAAATGAGGCGGTGGCCCCGCCCCTTGGCGCACAGTCGTGCAGGGTTCGGCGCAGCAGGGCGCCAGGGCCCGCTGCGGCAGCTGCCGCTAGGGAGCGCTGTGGCGCACCGAGGGGCGGCGCCCGGAGCAGCCGGCCCAACCTTCCTTCCTCGCTTCCCTCCTGCAGCTTCCCGCCACAGTAGCTCCAGGCTGCGTGGCTCTGCAGCCTCTCTGATATCTTCGAAAGCCCTCCTGAAATCCGCCAGGCTGCATTATCAGTGGTCTGCATTGTTCGCTGCTCGTCCCTTATCACCCCTCGTGTCCCGCTTCTGGGCTATGGCTGTGCGTGACCAAAGCACAGAGGTTTGGGGTTGTTTAATAACCAGCTTTGAGGTTCAAGAGTGGCAGGAAACCAAAGGGTGCCTGTTGGCTCTGCTTTTAGGGGAATCTGAGGCACACGGGTTATCCTGGGTGAGCTTCAGGTCAAAACTGCAGGTGGCCGTTCCCCATCCCTGCTCCATTTCTGCCTCAGGCATGGGGGGAAAAACCACATGGCCTGCTTTGACATGAGCTAGAACTTGGTGCTCTTTGTACCACAGCCAAAAGCAGAACTGACGAGCAGCTGGTCTGTCCCATGAGACATGGGTCAGGTCTAGCAAAGAGACCTATGGCTGTGTCCTCAGGTACACAAAAAGGCACAATAGCATAGAAGGACATATGTAGACTTCTTGGCAGAAGTACCAGTCACTTACTAACCTGGTGGAGGAGAGTCCCGTTCCTTTCTTGTTAAGGCAAATAAAGTTTGCGTTTTTCCTATTGAAGGTGTGAAAAATGGCATCTTGATTTGTTTTCTTGAAAAGTAAGCTAAACATGAAAAAAAATTTTGTCTGTCATATATGGACCGGGCTGACCAATGGGTTTCTCTGTGCATGTATGTAGTGAAACAGTATCTATAACGCAGCCATTGTAAGAGTCCAGTCAGATGTGCTTGGTGGATTGGTTAAGGGAACTTTCCTGTCTGACTATCCAGGAACTACTCTGGCAGTCACACTTGCACCACCAAGGCTGAGACTGAAGTCCCTTCGCAGTGAGCGGCTCCAGCAACCAGTGGGTGCCCCACTTGACTCCTGCCCTCACCACACTCACACAGTCAGACCAGGTTTCCTCACTGGTTTGATCCCAAGTTTCCCACAGCAGAGTCTCCGACGTCTGAATCCTCAAAATAATTAAATCATGGTGCAACAACAGGATAAGAACTCAAGCTGGTGCCTTGGAGGAGGGACCCTGAACAAAGGAAGCCCTGGGCTTTTATACCCTCACAATCTATGTGCACTATAGTCTGAGGTCTTCCAGCTGAGTTGTTTGCTCCTGCCATGTCTCGGAGTGTCCCGATCACCTGGCCAATGCCACAAGTTCCTTTGTTTTGCAAAGGGTTGCCACCAGTTCACAGCCTCTTGCCTGGGGCTCCTGCCACCCAGAGCTCAATCTGCAGCTGCACTGCAGCTACGCATTGAGCTACCTGCACTGAAGGTATTCCTCAACAGATTGATGGGCAGTGTTTTGGGGTTCTGCCATTCCCTGTGGTTTGCCTGATCTCTCTGCTACATGTTTCCATTGGACAGCCAAGATGGAAGAAGGAAATGTATACATGTGCCCATAAATTTGTGCAAACAGGGCTTTAAGAAGGGGTACTAGCCTGGAACTTGAACTGCTGAAATGGGAACATATATTTTCCTCAGCTGTCTTTGCTACAGGCATGACAATTTCTAAGAGGAAGTGTAGCAGAAACCTGTAACCATAATGTCTTAAACTTCCATTGTCAAGCTACAGTGCAATACTGGAATGTTTTGTCTTGAAAAAGGGATACTTGAATTTGAAGCTGAGTCTTCTGAGCTTTTGTGTACAGTCAGAGGACAAGGCATTTCAGAAGGAAAGTCCAGAACTATCCAGAAGTGGGCAGTTCCTAGCCATGCCTATTGTTTAACTTGTAAATTCACTTCTGGTGAGCACTTTTGCAGGGTCCTTGCATATAAATCCATTGGGAGTCAATCAGGAGTGAATGCTTTGTGGCGAAAAGATGCGTTTCCACAAGACTGTGTACGAGTACAGCCATCTCTTTGAATAACAGTTGGTGTTACTCCAAACTTAATTTAGTATGAAAGCCATTACAGCAATGTAGTTTTGTTCCATGCAGTGCAATTCATGTAGTAAAGGGAGAGTTAAGAAAGAGAGCTGGCACCAATCTCCTCTCTCTGGGAACCAATGACAGGACCCAAGGGAACTGAAGCAGAGTCAGGGGAGTTGTATTAATGTAGCTGTTCTAGCAAATAAGTGCCCTGCTATGACATTTCAGATACCAGTAGAGGTAGCGGGATTGTACCCTTAAATCTGAAGAGCAAATAATATTTGAATTACAAGATTAGTAATTGGAGGAGGTGAAAGTCCAGATTTTTGTCAACTGCTCTTCCCAACGACTGGTCATAAATCTGAAAAAGCAATAGCATCAGTTTATATTGCTCAGAATCCTTGCAAGAAGAAAGTTAAAATAAAAAACTTTCAGAAAACCACAATTTCATCATCTTGTCTCTATTTGCAAAATGTGGGGGTTTTGCTCTAAAAGGAATGTGCAAGCAAACAGTACACTGGAGTTCAATTAACAAGATACAAAATTTTAACACCATAAAAAAGTAGATATCCATCTAGTTTCCTGTCTGAGGACTCTGTTAATGTGTTCAAGCATTTTAATGATAAACACAGAGAAAAAAATATATTCCAATGGACTTCACAAAAACAATGTTAAAAAAGGAGTGGTTTATGTGCAACAGAGAATTTCTTCTTGATTTTTAATTCTCTGATGAACTTAAGGCTTGAAGTCTGCATACAATATTTAATTTCCTTATTTCCAGGTAGTGTTACAGGACAGCTCCAACCTATGAATGACATAATCACTAGAAAGCTGATGACATCATCCTTCCCTCTGTATGTCAAATTGTGTTAGGAGTATGATATTAACACCATGAATATTTTCAAAATATTAACTCCCCCCATATGATTTAATAATTGTTAATGGAAACATAGCAGGGTCACAGTGCGAGCGATAAAAGGAAGAAAGGAAAGTGATGCACAAAAAATGGTACAGTTCTCAATATGAAAATGTACATTTTATATAAAGACAACTGCTGACTTTTAATAAAAACAAAATAGGATCATATTTAGCAAGAGGGGAAAAGTAATTTTATTGGTACATTTTATTTTTAAATAATAACTGGAAAATGTGTATTTAAAGAGCTCACCTTGCTAAATGGATGACCCTTTTGAGCCAGTAAGATTTACATTAATTGTTTTTTGGTAAATCACTAGATTAGTAAGTATTTCTTGCATATTAATTGCCTAATAGGATGGAATGACTACAACATATCTGATTATAAACAATTCCTACACAGGTCAAAAGAAACACCATAATACCACAAAGTAATTTCACTAACAGCAATATTTCTGGTAACAAAAAAAGAAATCCTTATCTGACAACCTGATCTGTGATTTGGTACTGTTAGGTTAATGGTTGGACTCGATGGTCATAGAGGTCTTTTCCAGCCTTAACACTTCTATGATTTCAGTCTTCAAAAATTTCACTATGAAGGCTTAAAATGTCACCGATACAGACATTGCATGATAACTTTCTGGTGAAGAAAAACAGAAGGCTTTTAAAATTCCTTTTTCATACAAGGGCTTTTTTTTTCTTTTTTAATACAGAAACCTTAAGTACATGTATGAAATTATGTTAAGACATTTCAGAAATCTTTTAAATATATTAACTCTACAATATAAAAACAAAGAGCAGAAACATGGTGAATATAACCAAAATACTTGACGAAATTTTACTGCAATGAATCAAAGCTAGTTAAGGCATTTGCACTTATGTTACTTTTCACAGATGAAGTACCTTCCTGTAATGTGAATTTTGTAAAATATGCTATTATTATCTATTATCTTTAAGGCTAATAAGATGATTTGGGGAAAATTCCTAAATCCTCTCTATTCCTCTCTGATTTTATGTTAGTTTTAAAAACTAAATTTTACTAACTATGAAGTAAATATTCTCCTGCTCAGCTGTTTTGTGATCAAACTTACTTTGTTGTGACTTTGGTGTAGTAACTAATTTTTTTGCTGAGCAGACATATTTAGTTTAAACACCTACCAGTCATTTTTCCCACTGAGTTGTCCTCTTTTACTTTGCTACCCTTCACCTCTGCCATACAAATCAGATCTAACTTAATTTCTGGTTTCAATAAGAAAATCTTACTTTGTAGCATTTGTAGCAGCAATATTTGTATAGTTCAGTAGTAAGTGCAGAGTTCAGTTAGTGACAAAAAAATGTTTTTACAGCTTGTTAAATTTGTTCTACTAAATTATCAGTATTTTGAGATACAGGTAAGCATCTGTCAATTCTTATGCTTAACATCTAGTAAAGAGTCTATCAGACTTTGAAAGAAAAAGTAATTTTAACAAAATGTGACCTGATTGACAACTGGAATCTATTAAATGAAGATACTTTCCAAAAGGATCTAAAAATAAAGTAAATTCTGAGCACCAATCAGGAACATTTTTTGGAAAGAATAGCTTGTCTCCTCTTGTCTCATTTGATATGAGAAAACTGTGAAACCTAGTTGTAAAAACAGTACCTGATATACAGGATATAATCACCGGAAGTATTCATGTGGTGACCATGGAATAAGCTGGTTGCCATCAAGTGTGTTGACTGAAACTTAGTTCCTGAACACAGTTCTCTTTCCATTACTTCAGGAAAATTGCTCTAGAAGTAGCTTGGTTTGGAAGATGTCTTCCTCCCTCCAAAAATGCAAAGTAATGCAAAGTAGTGAGGTGAAGTAACATTATTATTACAGTAGAGTTTGTGAAATTAGTACGCAGTTTTAACTCCCATAATACTTCTTAGATGCAGGATGCTTTATTTTCAGACTATACAGTTTTCTGAACATGTGTCTCATTAAGTTTTATCCAATATATTTAAGTATTTTTAGAATACGATAAAGAAATGTAAAGAATATTTTATATGATTCCTCCTTGGGAATATGTTGTGACCTGTTGGAAAGAATCTGTCTGAACGTGTCTGGAATGTAATGCATATTGGATGTTTTCAGTAAATAAACTGAACATCTCACCTGCAAATCATCTGAAATGTGTGCACTGACTTTTGTCTATCCTAACTTAGTCTAAATAAATGAAAAATAAATGAAAAAACTCACCTTGAATGTTGAGCAATGGAAATGTTTTCTTTAAATGAAAATTTTCTATACTGGTAAAAAGGCTTGCCCTCAGGGCGAATCATTCTTCTCTCAGTTTTCTTATTCTCAGCTCTAGCCTTAGGCTTTTTTCAATGTCACACCTGCTTTAGATCTTTCTAGAAAGTGGAAGACTCATGGGTTAATTAATTGAAGTGGTAATAGTTGTACCAAATGTCTTGAAAAATGATGTGTATCTGGAGGAAATTGCCAGTGAAGAATCAGATGCAGAGTGATTTAGTAACAACTTAAAAAGGTAAAATACTCGGGCTTAGCGCAGTGAACTTTTCAAGATGATGTTAATTACATAATAACTGGGACTTACAGTATTTCATTATCTCGTTTGTATTTTAAAAGGTCTCTATTTTTTTCTTCAATCCCAGTATGATCAACTTTCTACAGACTTGCTGGAGACTTTGTAAATAAAAAATCAGCTGACAGAAGAAGGGTGGAATGTAAAAAAGAGCTTGTTTGGATTTATTTACTTATAATTATCAGTTTTGTTACTTCTGTATTTCCTGTTTGGGTTGGATTTTCTCCATGATGTCTTAAAATGGAAATGAAGGGTAACTTAAACCTTACTGTATTTGTACAAACCTAAAAAAGCAATCATATTTCTAAAAAAAAACCCAAAACAACAAGTTTTGTCTGTTTTAAGTTGGCCATTATTTTTGCTAAAAGTCATTGTCTTCCTTTAAAGCTTCTTCGTAATTGAAGTTGTCATCTGGTATTTTTTGGCCAGATTCTGAGTACTTTGTCATTAGTTCCTCCTGTAGGGTTTTATGATGTGGTAAACAAAGATGAATATTTCTTGTATAAATATAGCTTAGAAAATATCCAACCGTTCTTCCAATACTGAGGCATGTAACTAACCAAAACACATGATATTCACTGATACTGATTAAAGTCATCAACAAATGGAGAAGTCAGCACTGCCCATGGGCAGTTACCACCCTCTTACTTAATCATACGTTTAATTTCCATGACTTAGCAGAATAATTTTAGATTATTTCTCCAGAACGTTGGTGTACTTGGGGAAGTTAGAAAAGAGGGAAGGAGGGAAGGCAGGAAGGCAGGAAGGAAGGAAGGAAGGAAGCAAGGAAGGAAGGAGCCACTGATGAGAAAACGTACTTAGAATTTGGCTAAGAGACTAACATGTACATATAGAAAAAATCTTATCCCTCTACCACTGTAGCAGAGCCCTCTCACAGAGACATTCCCTATGATACAGCAACCTGAAATCACAGGCACTTGTCATTAAAATATACATTAATCCCACATTCTCCACAAACTTCACTTACAACATGAAAAAAAAAATTCCCCATATCAAAGTAACACCATCATGACACTGGCAAAGGTGAACACTAAACACACACAATAAATCTCCACTTTTCCCTTCACCACAGCAAAAATTCCCATCACGAGTATCAGAGCTCCCCCAAATTACTCCACTCCCTGTAAATGTCCAGTTCAAGTTTTGTGCATTGCCTCTTCCAATTACTGTCATTATCTCTAATTCCTTCAGCCACATGTTGGACAACAAAACAGAAGGTGGTGGCTTAGCCTTGTTTAACAGTCAGATCCCTGCCCAGCTGATCTCTCACTCCTCCGCTTCAACAGGACCAGTTGGGAAAAATAGGGTGGACAAGCTTAGGATAGTCAAGATAGACAGTGAAATCACTTACCAGTTACTACTACTGGAAAAATAGACTTGACTTGAGGAACATTAATTTATTGCCCATTAGAATAGATTATGGGAATGAGAAGTACAAAAATTAAAACACCACCTTTCTGCCTCCTCTATCTCTAAGAAGAGCCCAAAGTTATTATTGTATAGTAAATCATATATTTCCCTTTATTCTTTGCCTTTTGATAAAAATGCTGAAATGTTAGTTCCTTTTAACACAAGCTGGTACAGGTTCTTGCTTTGTTCCTGTTATTCTGCTATAGTCTTACAAATTGGAATTTTAATGTCTTCTTGACATAGCTCATCATATAAGTCAAACTATTAATTATTAACAAAACCATCTTTTCAAGTGTAGCTAATTTGTTTCAAAAGGAGGCAAACAACTTAAAAAATTCAAAACAAAACATCATCTCATCATACTCAGTTTTTTTATTATGATAGAGTAGGGCCATATTTATAACGGAGTCTTTTCTCTGGAAAAAAAATATCCCTCTTGGAGCCAGAGGAAGAGAAATGCTCATGCAAAAACCCCATAGATATATGGAAGATGTTACACTGTCATTCAGTTGAGGACATTGTTTAGTGGTCTAGTGGTGAACATGGTGATGGTCCTGGGTTGATGGTTGGACTTGATCTTAGAAGTCTTTTCCAACCTTAACACTTCTAGGATTCTGTGATTCAACAGTATGTTCTAAATGCTTATAACATCTTTGAGCAAATTCACTCTTTATTTTGCACTTTCACCCAACTTTCAGATGCCAATGTGACTCTTTAGAATTTATTCTGGAAGAAAATAATGTTTTACTTTTAGTTGTATTATATTAATACCGCTTAATGAAAACCATTAAAATATATTTGATTGAAAATGCAGACTTTTTTAACCAATAAACACTCATTGTGTGACCTCAGTTTATCCCAGTCTCTTGTTTCTAAAGAAAAAACATACAGAGATCTCTAGAACTTCACACCCTAACCAGAGTTTAATAGCCCACCCTTATAATGCTAGTGCTGAGTTGCCTGAAATTAGAGGAATGCGTAATTTTTTAGTGTATCTGATGGTAACACTGTCAGATACCAAAAATAAAACTTTTTGTGTGATAGATGACAGAGAAGTAAATATTTCACAACACTTAACATATCGTCCACACAGTGTTTGATTAGCAACAGACCTGGACAACTACAGAAATAATTGTCAGAAATACCACTTGAATATTGGATACATTTTGAAAGAATTTATCTATTAAAACCTGCTTAACTAATGAAATTTGTCCAATTATCTTTTCTTTCTTTACATCCTCCTCTTCACACTCTTCCATTCCTGTCCCCAGATCTTGACCCACCAAAATATGAGATTGTATTGGAACCTGGTCACGAGTCACTGTCAGGGGACAAAGCTCTGAACAAAAAACATGAAACCCTCAGGTAAATAGTAATCTCCTTTCAGATTACTGAGGTTTTTAGGTGCATTTCTCTCCAGTCTTCTGTGTAGTTCTGCATTTTGTACTAGTCTCATGCTAATGTCCAGCCCATTTACTTCTGAGACATGTCCACAAGGCATGTTTCCTGTCTCACCTGTTCCAGCAACTCCAGGGGTATCTTTTTTGCCTTACGCTTTCCCAGTGTGTCCATGGCTATCCACTTCTGCCAGAAACATGAAACTGTTCAGGGCTTCTCAGCTGAGAAAGAGCAAGTTCATTCACAATTTCGGTGACCCAACAGCAAAACCAGTGAGGAACTACATAGCTACCAACTGGCAAATCTGTAAGCTACAGCATTGGAGCAACAGCAGAAAACCAAAGTTGTTTTATATACATCCATCAAAATTGTGACAACTGGAATTACCCTACAATAATACTGAAAAGGAGGTGAAGCTATTTATGCAGGAAAGCCACCTACATGTTGCAAAGGGGTCATAGGTTTGTGCTGTTTCAGATTTTGCTTGGATGAATAATTTTCTTGTGCTTTGCAGGGTTTTTTTCTTTTTTTTCAGTGAACTTGCTCCCTCTAATTTTAAAGTGGCTTCTTCACATTACTCAAAAGTAATGTCCATTTGCAAGAAGGCTTTTGGGTTTCCTTTATACCATTCTGCTTCTTGCCAAGGATTAGCACCATTGTTTTACTTATTACTTACTGGCTAGTTGACTGGTCGAGTGGTAAGAGTAGTTTTTCTGGAAAAGGAAACCAAATGCTTTTAGGGACTTATTTCCCACTCAAGATGATCCCTTCATGATGGCTCCTCTCTGGCCATGTACAGGCATGTGCATGCACATGCACAAACGCCTTTCAACTCCATTAAGTACCTTTAGAGAAAATTAATTTCACCAACATATGGCGTTCATGGAAGTAAAACAAAACATGTCTGCCTGTTGGCTGAACCGTGACCACAGTGAGGTGCGTGATACTGGGGTGCGCAGCCCACCTGAATGCCCAGGTTCTGCTTCTAGTGAACAAAAATATGAACAAGATGTTTTCATCGTGTTTTTCAGAGCCATGGAGTGGCCACTGGTCCCATAACCGTGTAGGGCAATGCAGGGAATGCGGCCTGGGCTTGGTGACTCCGGCCTATGGATGGAGCCGCAGGGCCCCGCGGCTATGGCAGCCTCACAGAGGGACCCATTCCCTGGCAACGCGTGAGGGATTCGGTGTTGCCTGGCAACCGGGGCTCGGGGCATGAGGTGCCTCAGGAGAGTTCGGAACATGGCAGGGAGTGTGGGGGGGTGGCAGGAACCTGCCTAGAAAACAGGCCACAGACAGGGCAAACAGCAGGATCAAGGATTGGCTGAGGCGGAAGAGGCACAGCCAGTGTCTGTAGGAAGGTGCTGGGTGTGCCAGGGCAGCGTTGGCCTGGTGCCGTGGGATCTGGCTCCGGCCATCCCTGGGGATGGCTCCCAGCAAGCACAGCTCGCCGTGCCAGTCTGCTCTGTGTCCCCCTCTCCAATGCACAGTCAGGGGAAGCTGAGAGGCTGCTGTGATGTGAAAG
Source organism: Pseudorectes ferrugineus (assembly GCA_008033365.1). Lineage (NCBI taxonomy): Eukaryota > Metazoa > Chordata > Aves > Passeriformes > Pseudorectes > Pseudorectes ferrugineus. Next base: position 10,181 of record QWTY01039823.1, read on the forward strand.
GGCATTACAGACCATCCCTACCCCAATTCTGGTTCTCTTGGTGGAGACCGAGATCAGAAGCAGCCCATTAAGCGTATCACTCTCAGGCAGTGGAGTTGCTTTCTAAAATCAGGTCACCAGGGTTGTACTTTCCTTTTATCAGTAGCATTAGTAATGGCCCGTAGATAAAGTACAGTTCCCTAAACCAGAATGTGTTTACAGAGACTTGCTGAGATACAGACTTTGCATCCCAACAAAAGAGGTCACAAAGTGAGAGAGGTCCAGAGGAAGCTAACAGAGAAAGCAAGATGTCTGCATAAGGACAGGTAACTTTTTTTGGTTTTCTGTCCTAGATGTTCTGAAAATTTGTGACTGGCTCATGCCAAATGAGTAGAGTGGCTAAGACAAAAAATATAGAATACAAGGGTAAATATTTAGGCATGCATGTGATGTGTCCCCAGCCAAACTGGGGCACCCCAATTACCATTTTATGCAAGGTTCTCATGCCTCTAATCACTAACACAACACCACTGATTGCTAATCATAGTAAAACTCTGCAAAGCAACTATATTTCTGCACCATTGTGGCTGCTTGTCTGTTGAGTCACACATCAAAACTATAGTTTTGCTATAGTTACTTATAGGTAAGTAGGCTGAGAGAGCTGGGGTTGTTCATCCTGGAGAAGAAAAGGCTCCAGGAAGACCATACTGCAGCCTTCCAGTACCTAAAGGGGTCCTATAGGAAAGATGGGGAAAGACTTTTAGCAGGGCCTGTTGTGATAGAACAAGGAAGGCTGATTTACATTACATATAAGGAATCAGTATTTTACAGTGAGGGTAGAACAGGTTGCTCAGAGAGGTGGTAGGTGTCCCATCCTTGGAAACGTTCAAGGTCAGGTTGGATGGGGCCCTGAGCAGCCTGATCAGGTTGAAAGTGTCCTTGGTTATTGCAACAGGTTGAACTAGATGGCCTTTAAAAGTCCCTTCCAACAAAAACCATTCTGTGATTCTATGATTATATTCTGTTAAGATAAATAAAAATGTATCCACTTTTGATCCTGTTCAGTTTTGTTCTACTCCAGGCATTAAACTTGTGTCTCTTGCATCCACAAGAGAAAGCAATTCTGAGTTTTTTCCCTTACTATCAAACTGTGCAATGGGAAAGAATTTTTTAATTGTTTTGTTAAAATCCTTACATGTCAAGCTGAATTTCTGGTACTAGACCTATTCTACAGGACTTCTGTTTAGCATTTTAGAATTGCCATTTTAGTATCAACTTTCCTACTATCTGTGAAGTGGGTATATTAAGGAGCAACTGATGGGGAGCCAGGCTAGAAAGAAGTATCTAGGCAGATTCACTGCCATAGTCTAAAAGTAAATTTGTGAAGCCCCAGATTTAGTGCTCCCTCACTCCCCAGTTCCTGTGCTGCAAAAAAGCACTAACTACCCCCAGTTCTTCAGCCATCAAAATTCTACTGTAAGTACAAATCACTGTGACTACTGATGCCTCAGGTTTTAACTTTTATATTTTTCAAATTCTGTGCTGCCTAGAGTGTAACTCT
>QWTY01039829.1:10492-30004 GCA_008033365.1 Pseudorectes ferrugineus
TATATATATCAGGTAATAGCAATCAAAACCTTAAGCTCAGTAGACATTCCTAATTACATTATATATCTGTAAAATATATTGAGTTCTATCAACATCACATTCTCCTGGGACTTCACTGATGTCCTACTGATCCTGTCCAAACAGAGCAGAATAGGCTTGATGGTAGGTGGTCCAGCCTGATTGCTGCAAAGGGATAAAGGGGGGCAGCACCTTCAGCATTGACTGGGTAATTTAAGCATTAGAGCATCAGTGAAAAAAGGTGGCATGTCTGTAAGCTCAGCTTCATCCTGGAGGCAGCAATACCAAAGTGCACTTACTGATGGGGTGTTGTAATTGCTTCTTCATGGCCTGGGCAAGGTCCTTGGTCCTGTGCTGTAGAGAAGGTCTCTCTGGGTAGCCAGAGTGATCCTTTGAGATCTGAGAAGTCTTTACCATATTGGGATGATACATACCTTGGAAGTCATACAATATGCTGAACCCAAACATGGAGCAAAAATTAGGGATATAAATTCCAGTAACACTTAGTTGTGCAGCTTGCAAATAGCACACCCAGGGCTGAATTTCTACACTATCTATGCAAAGAAGAGATGGTTGTCTTTATGAGAAATTAGAGCTGCTGTCTAGATTTTATTTGTCTCTCTCAAGTACTCTGTATGACAGCATTACATTATTATCATCTGAGACTCTGATCGATGCAGTGACATGCAGTACATTTAGGACTGTGAATAATTGCTTTTCACATTTAATGCCAACCATGAACTGAGTAGCTCTCAGGCACTTCTGAAGATAAGATATCTGCCTCAAAGCACTGCAAAGATATTGAAGGTGACAGGAAAGAGATGACACTGGATGACATTCAGCTCTTTTTCTAGTGCAAGGGCAACATCTCCAGTAAGGTAAGGAGAGCAGTTTTGGCTTAAAGAAAATCCAGTATCGCCTTTCCACATTTCACCTGCAGAGACTTCCTGAAAAGAAATGCAGCACAAGGAAGGGAATGCATTTGAAAGGAAAAAAGTGATTCCAGGAAAAAAAGTCTGGTTCTGGAGATTGAGACTGCTGACCCTTGTGAAAGTGCTAGTTTCATAAAAGAGGTAGAAAGGGAAGGAAGGGCTTAGCACTTTCAGGGTGAAGGATCTGAAGTCATTCCCGTAATGCCTCTCTCTCTTCCATTAGAGCATAAAGGGAAGGTAGGGCCTGCAATCTCATCCTGACACAAACTGTCCTCAGTGGGTGTACTTCCTCCCTCTCCTGGCTATCCCAGGATCACAGAAGCAGAAAAGGGACCTAAGAGTGCATCTTCTCTTCATGTCCTCCCGTGGCCCTGTGTTTTGAATTTCTCACTGAAAGGAGAATTGTACTCTGCCTGCCTTTCCAGCTGCTGTCTGTCCACTTCTTACCAAAACTGGAAGCATTAACACTCCCCCTGCAGGTACTCAATAGAAAAATGTATCAGGAGGCCAGCAGTGTAAGTGTGAGAAAAGAAAAGTCTACTAACAGCCCCCAAACTTGCTTTTTCAAATCCCTGGAGTGAGTTTTAATGAGACTCATTGAAAGAGCCCCTGAGAATCCCTCACTTTTAAATACACATAATCATTTTAGCACTAGGTGTTTCACCTTTTATCATTCATGTGGTTTCCAAATGTGTTCAGAGTTTGACTGTTACCTATGTGCAAGATATATGAATAGCCTAGTGGCATGCCAAGATGAGCACTGCCGGTGGAACAGAGAGGTGAGGCATGTGGCCTGAAGAGCCAGAGGAGGGGACAGAGTAGCAGAGCCTGGCACTGCTGGTGTCACTCTGGTCCACGTGTGGCTGGGGAGAGCATGGCAGCCCCCTGTAATGACAGGCTTCCATGGTGCCCATAGCATCCCTGGGAATTGATAGCCATAGAGCAGTAAGTAAGGCCCTGTGTAGAGCAAAAGCATTTTTCATCCGCCAGCGAAGATGTCCGCAGCATGCGCATCACAAACCAGGGGCGAGTCAAGTCTTTGCCTGACACCTTTTCCTCCACTCTTCTTGGTCTTTTTCAGTTGGAGGAGGACAGGCCTTCTCAGCACTCCCTCCCGAGGTACAGCCCCCTGAGAAGACTGGCGTCCTCCGTTTTCTCCTCCTCAACCCTGGAGACAGAACACTACCCTCACGTTGGTGGCACTTTCATACAGCGCAGCCGTTCGGCGGAGAGCAGCCCCGTGCGCATGCCCCACCGCAGGCACATGCCCCTCACGGCAGGAAACCACAGACTCATGCCTTCCGTCCTCCGCATTTCCAGGTCCCAGCTCCAGCAGGTGTGGGCCCGCTTCACACACAAAACATAGCCTGTTCAGGGAAGCAGCAGCCTCCATAATGCAATAATAGATCCCACCCGCCCACAATGTGTCACCACTTAATGCAATATTGAATCCCAGACAACACTGGCCTAAGGTACTGTAACTTCCAAAGCCCCTGCAACCAGACCCCACAGAGACTGAAAACATCTGCCTTTCTAAACCTCCCAGCAGCCTGAGCGAGGGGCGGCAGCAAGGCCGAAGATGAGAACGCAGATGGTGAACGTGTGGTGTGTGAAAGAGGTGGATGCCAGGGCTCATCTGAAAAACTCGCTCGCGCGTCCTGTGGCCTCGGGGTAGGAAGTGCAGGGCTGCCTCACTGAACACATGCAATTGAGCAACAAACATTGTCAAGTTATGACTGGAATGGAGAGACTGTGGAGGTATCAGCAAGCGTTACTTTCCTCAGCAAATCGGTTCAAGCATCTCTGTTGGTATCTTACACCTGGCTAAATCTGTAGGCAGTTTTACTCCATCTAGATATAGGCAGACTCCCACTCAAAGCTCACCTGAGGCAGGACCTCAGGTTTGTCCCTCTTGTGGAGTTACAATCATGTATCTCTTTGTTGCTTTGGCTTTGGAAATCCCCTTGCTTTTGTTGCAGTTTGGTTTCCATACAGTGACCACACATTTCTGTCTCTCTGGCTGTGCCTCTGTTACATGACAGTGGAACTGTTTGTCTGCTCTCCACTCCTAAGCTGCTCCAAATTTTCCTACCTGCCTCCAGAGGCACTTACTGTCGAGTTGGATAGCAAAGATTTTCTTACTGATCCAGCTGTATATTATGCTGTTTTTAAATTCCAGAAATTTTAGGCACCTGCAGCTTTTCAGTGGCAGAGCAGTCCTGCTTCTTGGCCTTGCTTGGAAATGCCTGTGATAACAGATCTCATTTGAGAAATAAAGTGGCCTCAGCTCCTGGTATACAGAGCCCATGAAAACCTTCCCTAAAACTGTGAATCTCAAAGGAAAAGGGAGGTCAAAATTAATTTAAATTGTCATAAGTATCCTGTGTTTGCAGAAATATATTGCCCTTCTCAGTAGAGTTGCAGACTGTATGAAGACTTTCTGTAGTTAAGTGAATGTAGTAACTATCTTCTATTGCCACGAGCCTTTGGTCTGATCTTCTGGGAGAAGGGGCAGTATGGATGTTAAAGTTAAGGAAGAAGAGGTCATTGCTGGTGCTCAGGGCTCTAGGGAAGTGCAAGTCCAAAGTAAAACACTGTGCAGAAAATATACAAGCATAGGATACAGGCAAGAAAACATGTAGAAAGCTCAGACAGATGTGAAAATGGGTTGGGGTAAGTGTGGGTGTTGGAAGGAAGTTGTGACATGGAGGTCTCACTGCATAGGTAGGGTGTTTCCAGTGGGCTTACAAGGAACAATTCCTCCCAAGCAGTGCTTTCTGTAGGTACATCTGCCCTACCTGAGGGTCCCTTAATATTAGATTCAACCTCCCATAAGCAAGACCAGATAGTGCAGCCCCAGACAGGGTGGGTGGTGCTTCCTGAAGTTCCTAGGACCTGGCCCAGTGTGTCTGCATGCTGCAGGACATGGTCTGACAGGCTGACATGCTGACAGAGCATCCTGGGGGGTGCAGGCATGGAGATGGAGGGGGCAGCACACCCTCCTTGAGAGGATTCGGCACAGGTATGACCAGCCTCTTCCCACAGTCGTTCTTGAATCAGTGACATCAATTTCTTTTGATTTGCCCCAAGAACATGTGTGAATGGGACAGTTTACTGTTCTGACAAAATTTTTATCTGCAATTTTTTCATGAGCTTTATTTTTTAAAAAGGTACTGGGCATTGCCAAAAATACTTGGGCTGAATTAACCAGTAGCCTAATCCTATGTGGCAGTTCCCTTGTCAAGCACCAAGACACCAGAAAGAGCAAGGTTTTGCTCTTCTCAAAGTGACATGAGAAGGGATGATTTCCTTAAGTAGACTGTACTCTGATGTTATTTTTTTCCATCTTCAATAGAGACCTTAATGGAACAACAGATTCCAGAGAAAATGGAATTTGTGAAAGCACTAGACTTAAATCAGTAACTCTTAATAATTTTTGTTCACAGCATCCAAAACACTGATGTTCACTTTTCAAGGTCAATTTTAGGAATTAAAATTACTCTTGTTCTATTTTTAAAGAAAAATCAACCAATTTTTAGTTTTGCCAGTCAGAAAAGGGAACAAACTGGATAACTGGGTATTTATAAACTCTAAGCCTTTTGTTCAGACAAAAACAATGTCTAGCCAATAAGCAGCTCCATACATAAATTTCAAAGGTCAGTAATCTCTCTAATGCTACTCATCATAATGCTACTCACATGAACTTGAGACTGCTCTTGTAAGTTCAAAAATCTGATTTATAAAGATGGTTGATTTATATAGGCTTCAGTAAGACTTTCTTCCAGTTAAAATTATTAATAAATTGAAAGCCAACTAGACAAACAAAATATGTTTATATGTTGCTATCTCTTACAAGAGGGGCTGTTTCTCATTAGGACTCCTGACCTCCTGCCCTTAGCTCAGCACTATTCCATGCCTTCAGTGGCTGTCAAGAGGAACAAAGAAATCACTGAGGAGAAAGTTTGCAGTGACAGAAGGTGGGTGGTTTGATAAAACACTACTGACAGACTGGCTCTGCAGAAGGATCTGAATTGCTTGATAAATTGCTTGCATTCAAAGTAATGATTGCATCCACCCAGGGACAAGGTCATGTTTGGAGTATGAAAGATGTAAGTCACATGTACAGAATGACAGAAACTGCCCTGGGAGGTGCTGTCTCCCAAAATGAGGTGGGAGTTAGGTGAAGTAATTAGCTGCATTTAAGTTCTCACTATGCTGCTGCAGCAAAAAAAGAATAAATACATTCTTCTTTGGTGTATCAGCAGGAAAATGGAAGATGTGAGCAGAGGGAGATCTTTTGTGGTGGTGAGATCACTACCAAACATATCCAAGCTTGTATGGAAATTTTTGTAAAAGATTTTCAAAACCTAGAAGAGAAGAAGTGATACAAGAATGCTTGATTCTGTAAAACCTGCCTTGTAGAATAAGCTGGAAGAAATGCAGTCTGTCATTAAATACAAAACTAAAAAGTGGCATGATTGCTGTTAGGTGTCCCTGTCTGAATAGAGCAAGAGGGGTTTTAACCTGCCAGGCAAAGATAATGAGTCTAAAGGCTGGAAGATAAAGTAGCAAAGGTAAACCTAGAAGCAAGACACTCATTTTAAAGACATAGGTGTGTGGTAAACCACTGAAATACATTATTAAAGGACACTGAATTCTTTGCTGTTCAGTCTCTGTAAGGTGGGATATTGGTTTCTAAACCAATCCTGTTAAACCATCAAATTTGGGCTCTATACCAGAATAACTGGACATGTCGCTGTCACCTGGGTTTTATGGGAAGTCTTGTTTCATGATCAATATGTCTTTTACAATTTAATTCTGAACAAATTAATTGGTGCTAATGGCTGGAATCCTGATGTTAAAGTATTATGCAAAAAGTATTAAAAATAGTCAATTTGAAGGGGTTTTTTAACATCTTCATCTAATGCTGTATTAATTACTATGGAATCTACGTATTGTTGAGGAACAGTTGGCAAATTAAAGAAATGTGAAAAGAGGTCTTTTTTATATATATGGAAATGTAATAAATTAATATTGAAACTAGTTGCGGTGCAATTCTAAAAAAACTTATGTAGATTACATTTATATTGCATTTATTTATTGTGTTTAATTTATAATGACTGCAATTATAAATGTAAATATGTCCAAAATCAGTTGGCAAAAAACCCAACTGATGGAAGGCTGTTGACATGAAAATTGGTCCTGGGGCTGTGGGCTGAAAAGTTAGTTTCCCTAGTTATTTGTCCTTCTATGTTTGGTAGGGTTTTTTTAGTTCTTCAGATGGAATAAGCCAGTGGGAATCAACACTAGTGAAATAAAATTCCCGTTCAGCATCAGACTCTTAGGCAAATTGTGTTCATCAGAAGGGTCCAAGAACAGGATTTGCATCCTGAGGGAGATACTCTTCTTTTACTTCCCATTGTACATAGCACTTGTTCTCCTCAGAATCCAAATTGGAAATGAGCATTTGCCACTCCCTCACAGAGATCATTGGCATCAGGACAGGTAGCTGTTGCTGGGATCTCATGATCTACTTCAGTGAGCAAATGTTCATCACTTGTATATACATATAAAAGCCATCTTTTTATATCTTGGCCTCTTGGCTCCTTTCACTTTCTTTCTATGCAGAATGGGAGATGTTTCCAATTTATTTGCTCTCTCCTCAGCCTCCTTCCCTCAGGAAGGAGCTAATGAGATATGATTTCTGTGAAAATGTTATTGTAAATGCTTGGGTTAAGCTAGCATTGGATAAATGTGGTTATGCCAGCATGCATTCGCTTTCAGGGGAGACAGTTTTGGTGGGAGGGGGTTGACTGAAAATAAGTTGCACTGACACAGGTGCAGTTCTGCAGCTGACAGTTTGCATTAGGAGCATCCTCTTGATTCCCCCATGATGACAAAGTCCCTGGTGTGAGCCTGACCTTGTCTACCATTCCCATTCTTTTTTACTACTGTAGGGGGGCGGGCATGTGAAAGAGTTACGGTGCATCACCTCTTTCACTATTTAAAGTCTCTTTTGTTGCAGTGATGACAGAAAGTAAGATAGAAATGCCCTGTAAAACAGCCATATGGGTGATATAACCCCATCCTTACACTAGTTCTTCATGATGAAGTCGCTCCTGTTGTACCACTCCTTCTCTTTGTTGTGTGTCTGCACTTGGGCGTTGTGGTGGTCAAGGCTGCTGCAGAACTGTTGTTCTGAAAGGAGCAAACTTGTTCAGAAGTTGTATTTGTTGGGCTAAATGGCGGCTGACACCCCCCCTGCCCAGGATGGAGAAGCTGTACTTGGACGGTGGCCTCCAGGCTGGATTGAGATAAGGCAGCTGATGTTCTCCTCTGGGATCTCGTCATTGCTCTGTAAGCAGAGACATTGCTCAGCAGCTGCCACCCAGCTTCTGATCAAATCTGAATCTGGATGCAAGAACAGCAGCAGTTGGCTTTAGCCCCGAGCTGCTGGTAGACTTCACATGCAGAACTCCCTCACCTTCACCTCCCTTGGAAGTTCTCTTAGATCTAGTTGCCTCTTTGTTCCAATTTGCCTCTTCCATCTCTTCCCCGTTTGACAAAGTCTTTTTGCTCTGCCTTGGTTGCCTATGTGTGTCCCACTCCACACGTTCGCCTGCCCCTGTGGCTTACCTCCATTGCCATTCATGGAATCTCATCCCTCACATCCTTATTGCATCCCTGGATACCTGCACTACCTTCTGCCTTTGCCATTCCCAAGAATCTGCAGAGCATGCCTCCTGCACCGGTTTCCTATGCATTGCATAGCTCATGGTGCACTATACAATCCCTATAGCACTTTGAGCAGCCAAGGGGCCTCCCCTCCCTCTGACTTCCTCAGAGGAGATTGGAAAAAAAATGGCACATTTTGGCAACTGGAGCAGTCTCAGCTCTACATGGCATCTGTGTGAGGATCGTGTTGTTTAAAGGCAGCTTGATTTCAAAAATGAGAATGGAAGATACCTTCCATTTTCAGGGCAGTTTCATGAGTTTCAAATCCTGGAATCCTTAGGACTTAGCGAACTCCCCCCAGTTATTGTCTGCATCAGCAGGTGAATTTAGACAGCTGGCAATGCTCTTTCCCTTAAGACACAGGTACCATCTGTGTTTGCGAGCCATGTAAGTAGCTGGCTGAACACCACTTCTGTTGCTGTGAGCATGTCTCTAAGTTCCACTTAAATCAGTGCCAGGTCTCTGTGAGTGAGAAAATGTCGCAACTCCAGTTGCAAACTCTACAAGTTCCTTCAAATGGATGTTTTCTGGGCTGGCAAAATTTGCTGTCCCAATTCTCTAACCTAGGAGCTGGGAGAGTGGGGAGGTTTCAAATCAAATAGAGTATTTCAAACAGCCAGGAGAGGGAAATGATGAGTGCAACAGAGCTGACACTCTTCATTAACTATAAACTTTAACACACCAGTGTTTCCTCCTGTTGCCTGTCTTAAACTGGAGGTGTCATGTACTGGTGGATTCTTTCTTGGGGATTGGTGTTCTTTACTTTGCCACATAAAATGACTGTTCTTCCCTTATCAAGCCTGTGCCACTGCCATTAGGCCGCCAAAGTATCTTGTTGTTTTAAACAAGCTCTTTGTTTCTTCTGCGATTCCATTTGACACCCAGCTCTCCGCAGCTGTTTCTGGAGCAGCCAGACCCAGGTGTTACACAAGAAGGCAGCATGCCTTTAAGAACCAGTCAACAACATTTCTTTCCTTTTTGCTATATTTTTTAGATACAGGACCTCTGGAAAGAGGCCTGTTGCTTGATCAGCCATAATAAGCGAAGGTGTTTTCAGCACCTTCCCCAGCCCATTCAGGGGCACAGAGGTTGAGTGGCTCTTCAGTAGCTCAGCTGTTTCTTTTCTGAAAGTGGCTCTAAAGCCAGTGAACACACAGCTCTTCTAACTCGCCTAGGCTGTGAGCACTTGAGATGAGAAACAAAACAAGCGTCATTTGGGACACTTCTCTGCTCTGTGCTTCAAACATTTCTTCCAAAGATTTCACTTTGGAGTGTTTATCTACCTCATTTGTCTTTTGTTTCAGTAGCATTGCCAGGCTTTGGTCACATCTTTGTCACTGACTACTTTGCCCCAATGTATGCAGCCTCTTCTGAGAGTCTTGGTGATTTGTTTTGTAGTAGAAGCCTTCTGGAGTCAGAAAGACCCTTCTGCAGCCTGGGAAACCAGAGCAAACACCTCAATTTAGCCTTTCCAGAGTTTATTCAGAAACAACACTTGTGGTATTCATACCTTCCTATGGGCTCTTAAACCCAAAAGATCCCCAAGTGCTTTATTTTTTCCATGAGTCACTTCCCTGCTGTTTGACATGGGGGAGTCGGCAGCAAAAAAAGCCTTTTCAGAACATGTCAGGATGAAGCCAGATGTTTGGTTGCACAAAGGGAATTTCAGGAGGCTGAATATTTTTTCATGATCTGTAAATTGTCAGGACAGCGGGTGGGACCTATATACCAAATACAACAAATATCACTGAGGCATTTCTTTGACTGCAAATCACCAGAAACTTCCCTTGCTCTCTCGTGTAAAAATGCACTATTTGAATCTGGTGCTGTGATCCTTTGTAAATAAATTAAGGCAAGAAAATACAACCATTGCTAGTTCCCTCCTCTCTTGTAAAATAGCTCAACCATAGGAGACTGAAGGTCAGAAAGCATGGAAAGATGTGTTCAGTCCTTTTCCTGTTTTCTAACGTCCTTCCCTCTCACACCGCCATCAATCTTCCATGATATGTATATGTGGAACTTCTAAGAGCTTGACAGCAGCACAAGATTATTCTTGAAAATAGAAGATTTTCTACTGCTTATCTGGAGGGATTGGTGACAGATACCAACCATGTTTGTCCAGTGGGTCTGGCATCTCTTCCTTAGGCTACATGGAGTCTCTGTGGTATCCAGTCACATTTGTATTACAGCCACATAGTAACTGACGCAGTCCTGCGTCAATGACTGAATTTATTTGTATTGTCAACTGCTGGATTATGTGAATGACACATTTTATTAATGGTTGTCATTAGAGATTTATTCATGACACTCAGAACTTTACCTGAAGCTGAGACCATTTTGCTACTTTCACATTGAATAAGAAAGGGCTCTTTTATCCCAATCTATTCAAAAGAGAAGCTTTTATTTTTATTTCTCCTTTTCTTGTTTCCCTTTGGTAAAAATGGGAAAGAACAATTTGGAGATAGCTATCATATATTTGTCTAGCTCTGCTTGGCAGTAACAGATGGGCTGCAAGAAGGCTAGCTGAAAAAAATAAAATTGCATTTCCTAGCAGACAAGGTCTGAAGCCTTTAAAATCATGGATAATTTGCAAACCCCTAAAATCCTGTTAGTGTTTATTTTGAAAAAATTGCCTCAGTTATTTCTCAGCTGGAGAACATGGGGTACTTTCTTCTTGACCTGCTTCCCTGTAGTTGCCAGCTCTCCCCAGAGTGACTGGAGGAGATAACAATTTCTGGAGAGGCTGACCAAAGTAAGCCAGATGTGCTTCCTGATTTCACTGTTGTCCCCAGGATGGTGTTGTGATGCTTTTTGCTGGAGCTTCCATTTCTGATTGTCTGTGTGTTTGTGTGTGTGCATGACCCACACGTGGCGTGTGAGCGGTCGCGCGTGGTCCTGCCTTACAGAAGAGTTTCTGTGCCAGTAGTGGGCCGCTTTGCACACCCCCAAATGCTGAAAAGGCTGTTGCAAAGAACAAACCTCAACCACTTAGAGAAAGTATCTTTATGGTGTCTGGTTCAGGTGGCACACCTGGCCTCCTCTGCACGCTGCAGGTCTGATTTCAGCAACCTGGCCCAGCCCAGGTCTCTTAATTCAGTGTGTTGTGACATACATACATATCTCTCCTTTTGCTGTCAGCTGGTGGCAGAGTATTCTGGTGATGAGAACAGTGCTGGCACTTGGGACATAATTTATAGTATGCAAACACCTATTTTGGGTAATATTAAAACATGAAATAAAACACGTAAAGGCTGATCATCGCGGCACTACCTTGTTTTTTGTTGCGTTTTTATGCCATGTGTTTTGTGCTTGGGTCACTATAACACAAACCTGCATTGGCAGTTCCAGGGGACAGCGCAAAGATTAATTTCTGGGAAATGTTTCTAAGTGTTATTTGCTGTATTGCAACTTCTTTGTATCACACCTGCCATTGAAAAAAAAATGATGTTATGATGAATGTACATTTTGAACAAGCTGCTAACCATGTAACCTGGGGATTGGAAGCAATCCCCATTTTACATTCACTTGCATGTCTTCTAGTGTTCGAAAAGAAAATTGCTTTATGTTTGGAGGTTTTATTTTTTCATATGCAAAGTGGTTCAATGAGTTACCTCATCTAGTGCACTTGCCTCGTAAAAATCCCCAGGGTTTCCTCCAACAACTCCAACAAGTTTCTCAGTTTAATTATGAGTGCAATTAATTATCTGGCAACATGAAACACAGTAATGGCAAATTTCCTCTGAACAAGTCAGATAAGGAGGATTTCCATGGGACTCTTGCCCCTTCAGCTTGGTCCTTCCTAGAAAAACCCCTACCAGATCAGGTTCTTATTCAGCACTGCTGACTTCTGGTTATTTTTATGACTTAGGAAGATGTTTAGCTTTCAGAATATTCTTCTTCTTTCTTGCTGCTATTAAGTTGCCTTTACAGTTAGGGACTAGAACAGTTTTTGAATTATCATTTCCTTCCACTTTGCTCACTATTTCCCGAGTCTCTAATGAGTGATAAAAATGAAGTGGTCCCCATGTCCGCTCAGACAGGGAGCTCTGCGTTGGCTCTCGCTGGAGACACTGGTGGGTGCAGAGCTGGGAAGCTGAGTGGCAGGCATCCCACCTTTACAGAGCTTTTGCTTCCATCCAAGACGCTAGGAAAACTGGCACAAACCTAACACATGAAAGCACAAACAGGGAGGAGCAGAGCACTTACCCAGCACAGGACTGGATTGTCCTATTCACCTTGGTAAAACGAATGAAGAAAAAGGCTGTGGAGCATTTGATGGTAAGATGCTGGATAGAAGAACATCTCTAACATTTATGGTGCTGATTCTTGGAACATGGAGATCCTGCAAGTAAGCGTGGCAGCTCTAAGACCCCTGCTACTTTTACCTCATCTGATGCTGGTTTGAAGGAAGAGCTGCTTCAGAAACTCAGATTCTAGGTTTTTTCCACTCACTGTTGTCAATCCTGCCAGATCTCCCAGTCCTGATCAAGCTTAGTCTATGTTGGCAGAGGATAATGTCACTTCCAGGATATGCTAAGGTCCTGATAGTATCCAAATAAAAGCTGTTACAGGGAAGACTGGACTACAGCTCTTGCTGTCTGTGTGCCATCTGCATCTCTCAGGACTAAGGCCTCTTCCCATTCCCAATGGAACAATTAACGCCATGTTGAGAACTTGATTTCTGCTTCTCAGACTTTTCAGCTCCCATGAAGAATCTCAGGGACCAGCATATCCTTCCTTTGCATTACCTTTTGTCACCTGTTAGACTTCTGTTGCTGCTAAGCAGGAGAGTCCAAACCATATTTAACCAACTGCTACCTGAGCAGGAGGTGAATGTGGGTTTCTGTGGTCATTGCTACTGAGAGGAGACAAAAGCCGTAGGGAACCTGTTGTGCTTCCTGGTTTGCTTGAGAAACTCCATCTGCTGGGACTTGAGTTTGCTTGAAGCAGTGGATCTCAGTGCAGTCCCCTTCAAGCAGGTCTCCAGTATTAAGAGGTCCAGCAGGAGGGATTCCTCAAGCTGCCAGGAGTCCTCATGGACTGCTAGGGACAGAAGGTTTGCAGAAGCTGTGGAAGTTCGTCTCAGGGGGAAGGCAGCAGGGAGATGGAGGGGACGCAGCCTGCTGTAGCTTTAAAGGCAGTACTGTGTAGGGATCCATTTGGAAGGACGTAGTTGACTAAAGGGATCCAAAGCTTGTTTTCCTCGAGTCTTTTTATTCTTCCTTATCTAATCCCTTTAGAGCCTAAGGTCAACCCCTTTTTGTACTGCAATAACACTGTAATATATGCTTGCACTAATTCTTCTGGTATACCAAGCATGCAAGACCAATTTAAAGCTTTTTTTTCAGAAGAAAAAGACTGTATTATTGTGTATATAGAAATACTGAGAGAGAATTTGAATTCTGTCTCCTGTATAAAAGCATGCATTGATTACCTGTATGTAGATCATGCTGTAAATGCTGCAGAGTACTGTAAAATCCTACACTTGAAACCACAATGAACAGGCAATGTCATCAAGAACAAACGAAACAGAAGCTGTGCAATGGATTTTGTGCCTTTTTTAAATCCATGTATGTTAATCCAGACAATCGGGGAAAAAAAAAAAAAAAGAAAAAACAAACAAACAAAAAAAAAGCTTGTATACTACCAAAACCTTATTAAAGAATCAAAGGCAGCATCTTGTTGATGGCTGGGTTTTTTATTTGCTTTCTTTCTTTGTTTTTCTACTTCCTTTGCTCTGGGAAGGTGTCCCCTGCTCATCCTTGGGTACATGGGAGCACTGGGCAGGGAGTTGAAGGAGATCTGGTAGAACAGTGAGAGTTCCATTATTGTTTACAAATGTGATCACTAAAAACTTGCAGTTAAGACAGATCTGGGAATAGAAACCAAGTTATGTGACTGTTAGAGATGTGTTTTAGGTACTTTGGGAAGGCCACACAGTGATTTCAATTTAAGGCATGTGAAGGCTCTGGTACCTGTGGAAAGGGTGGTGGAAACTTCCCTCAGATTCTTCCCTCAGAAGAATCACAAGATTCCAGCTCCTCAAAGGCAGAGAGCAGTTTGTGCAGGCAGGTGATGGTCTGGGAGGAAGAGCCTGTATTAGGCTGTGGTCTCAGACTTAGAGGGTTGTACCTTGTGTGAGTCCCCTTTTCTCCTGGGAATTCTGTGGAGGGTTAGGCAGGATTCTTCTGAGTCTGCCTTTAGCAAGGTCCAAAGCCCACCTTCTCCACGCTTCAAAGTGTGTTTTGGTTTGCCCCTGAGAGGCTGCTGGTATGTGGCAGGTGTGTACATCTGTCAAGCTCTGCAGAAGGATCCAGTGATGCCATGGTTTAGAGCATGCTCTGAAACAGAACAGTAGATAGAAGTGCATCATTTCCTGAATTTATGTGAAATAAATATTGTGAAGGGTTTTTTCCTGTGGTGGTTGATTTTTGCTTACAAGAGATGGGAGAGAAAAAATCCCAAATTCTAAAGTAAAAGAGAAAATTGATTAGGCTCACATGGTAAACTGTTCCCTTTCCCCCACATCAGTGCAGAGCTGCTTAGGAGAGCAGGCTTTTCTGGAGGGCACTGAGCCCACTCTGTACAATGTGTTGCATAAAGGGTATAGAAATTTTCACAGAAAATAAACCCACTTGTCCTCAGGTCCAGCAGGTCCTCAGAGATCAGAGGGGCTGGGTGTGGCTGGGTTTAACTGCTGATTATTCCCAATTCAGCACTGTGAGTCTAGCTGCGTTCAAGAAGAACTTCCACAAGCACAGATTCACAAAGAATGTGGTCTTGACACTATGGGTCTGATTGTGTTCAATAAGAACTTGATCACAAATTCACAGATCACAGATTCATAAATAATGCAACCTATCAATACTATAGATTGGCCGAGTGAAGTAAGAACTTCCACAGTTCAGATTCATGGATGGTGCTTTTTCTTTGCCCCAATACCCCACTTCTTTTAGGGTAATTTTTGGCCCTTCCCAAAGGGGTGGAACAATCACATGGCATAGGTGGGATTTTGGTGACTGTCGTCATATATGTAAGGCATGTCCTCTTTTATCTTCATTTGCATTCTAAGGGGTGTGAATGTTAATATGCAAATAAGGCTTAATGAGGGTCTTGGTTATTTCAGTCAGAATTTAAAGTTGACACAAAAGATAAAATAATCACTTTGGTCCTCCTCCACCCACTGAGGCAGCAATCAGGGCTGCCTGACCTTCTCCAGAGAATCTTGGCATGCATCCTAATCTTCTTAATGGACCAGAGTTATCACACAGCTTCTTGTGGAGGGTGAAGGGGGAGTGAGGCTTATGGCTGGTACTGAAACAATATTGGGTTGTGAGGCCTCCACTTCACCCCAGACAACATCCAGCGGTTTGACCTTGCTCGAGCCATGTGCAAGGTCAGTGAGGAGCCCAGCTCACATTTTTTTCAATGAGCATCATCAATTTGTCACCAACTTAAACCAACACTTAGCGCTCATCACATTATTCACCCCATGGCCACAGCCACACAAACAACAGCCATAACATTGTCTCACACTAAGGGACATCATGGACTGTGTATTTCTTTTTCTTGACCACATGGGGACATCATAAGGTTCATTTAACTTCATGTAATTGATTTTTGGGGTATCTCTCTAGGGTGATTCCTTTTCCTCCTCTTCCACATCTTTCATTTCCATCTATACAGATCTTATGCATACCTGACAGATCATTACCTGGGTTATCATTGATAGTAATCCACAAAATGTAATAATTACAACAAAAACTAATAACAAAGACTGTGATAAGCTCTGTAGCCAGCCAGTAGGTGAAAATCCTAACCCATGCAGCAGCTTGTTTAGTGTCTGTTTTCCATACTACTTCCAAGATCTCTGCTTGCTCTTGCTGTATACTTCATATGATCTAGTTGTTCGTAAAGATCTTTAGTTACATTTGATATGTGGATGGAGCGGGTATCATTAGAGAGACTCACACATCCACACGCTCCATTTTCAGGCCATAATAAAAGTCTAATTTTAGTCTGTTTTGCAAAGCCATTTTTGATGTTGCCTGCGATTGTACCTTTAGTTCCTCCAGTCCCACTCCAGTTGCATTAGTCAATGCTTTGATTTGTCCAGTAAGGTTATGTAACATCATTCGATCTTGGAATGCTGTCAGCTGGGGTGTGAAAATAGATTCCAGGGCCCACCCCACCACAGGTCCAGTTGCCACAAACATCTTGTTGGTAAAGACAAGCTGGTGGAGAAGCCTCCTTCTCCCAGCCACATGGCCGAGAAAGAGGACAAAGAAAAGAAAAAACCCAGCACAACTGAGCCTTTGCGATTACAGAACTCCTTCTTCCCCTTAAAAACAACCAACGGGGAACAGGGTCAAAACCAAAAAAAAATGGAAGGACTATTTCATATTGTTCAAAACCAAGAGTCAGTGCTGCTGGGTTGTCTGCTCCACACCACCCGACAGGGGCTCTCCTGGCAGTGGCAGGTCCATCAGCAGTGGCAGCTGGAATGGGGGCAGTGGCTGGAACTCCTGGAGAGAGAAGGACTTTCCAGGACATCCTGGTCAGCAGCAGTGAAGACGTCCAAGGAAAATGTCCTCCGCAGCTCCAGAAAGAGTGATTTCTTCCAGCAAGAGCAGCCAAAATGGTGTTAGGAAATTCTCTAAAGCCCAGAGAGAAAACAAAAGTGGGCTTCTGCCCTGTGCTGGCTTCGAGAACCTGCCCCAGGCAACTCTCTTGGCAGCCCAGAGAGAAACAAGAAAGAGAGCACAGTGTGCCTGTCCCTGTCTTTTAAAGGGACAGTGATAATCTTGGGCAGGTTGGCAGAGGAGAGATATGGAATACAAGACATATTTTTTGGGTTACCCAGGACACACATGTTGCTGTTGATCTTGTGACTCCCTTTTGATTTGTCCACACACACCACTGTTGTAAGAGGCTGCTTCCTCCAAAGGGGACAAAGTGTCAATAGTCCCAGTGCATGTTGGCATCACCGTCTCTCAGCAGACCATATTCACCCACTTGGTGTGCCTCAGAAGAGTATGCTTAGCTCTGAACAAATCATGTCAGACCTGGTGTCATTGTTAGTCAAAAAAGACCAGACACCACATTGTGGCACTCCCTGCACCCTTGGAATATGCATTCCTCATGGTATGTTAGTACATGTGTCCTGGGGATGATGATAAATCATATCAATCACTTCCCTATTAGTCACAAATACTAATGGTGGCTTAGTGATGTTGCAGTTCCATGTGGTTGTATTGTTCTTGGGCCACTTCAAAATATATTTTCCTTCCTCAGTTCCCCAAGTCAGATTTGTGGGGGTTTTTCACATGATCTCCCAAGTTTTGATCAAATCCATGGTTAATATTTCCCAAGTTACTGGTGAGTTAGAAGACTGAGGGAGGTGAACACGCAGTGCTTTGACTAATATTGTGTGTCCATCCAAAAGTTTGGATTAACTGCAGCGTAAGATTTGAAGCAAGACCTGAATTTCCATCTAGTAACATAACCCCCTGGAGCATTCGACAGGACCATTAGCTGTAGGGATATTATGGAATGTGAAATATCCATCAGATTTCTTCCTCTTTGGACCAGTCTTGAACCATCATGGCTGTGAAATGTGAGCCATTGCGACTCTGAATTTCCTGTGGGAGGGGGAGCGTGCTGAACCATTCTTTCATAATTCCAATGATACCTCCCAGACAGACAGACCACTGTAAGTTTCTAAGCAGTGCCTGCAGGTGACACTGTACCCTTAAGAACTACATCTGGGAGGTGGGAAGGTCGTCATGATCACACTCTATCCTCCCTCTATCTGTTCTGCCTGTTTCACAGGGAGACCAGCCCTTTACAAGATCAGAGCACCTCATTTTGGTATCACTGAAAGAGTGGGAGCTAAACTCCAGTGGTGTCTCCACCTGTTCTGGCCCCTTTTGCCATAGATTACAATGAGACCCATGCCCACTGAATCCCCATTCTATGTGAATAAGGTCAGTTGGGTGTGTGGGACAGAGTTATTGGAACAATCTCAATTCACTTATTAACAATTCCAATACATTCATGTGCAGTTACGTCATTCCCATGATTTTCTTTTCCTCAGTAGTCCATAAAGTGGTCAAGCAATAATGAAAAGAAAACATGGTCAAGAAGGGGAATTATGAAAAGCTTGTTCTTCACATCTAGGGGAGCCATCCAAGTATGAGCAGCTCCTGTGGCAGTGTCACCATCTCGACAATGTTTGGAACTGCATCAGTTAAAGTTGCAGTATTAGCAAAAAACTGTTGACAATCCATGATGAAATACCTCTGTTGGTTTGTTTACTGGCCACACTGGTGAATTATAAGGCAAGTGATGCCTCTTTTTTCTAAATCTTTCACCACCCGGTCCTCATGAGTGCTACTGTTGGTAGGGGGCATTCCTTTACATTAATGGACTCGGAAGAGGGCAGTGGTATTGATGTTTCTAATAGGTTGATAAGTTTTGCAGACCCTGAACTGTCCCACATTCTTTCAGATTTTATTTCTATCTGTGGTAACCCAGTTGCCTTCTGTTGCGAAACTCCACAGAGTTCCATCTGGGAGTTTCCAGGTTTGACCATAAAGTAAGTTAAGTCCTAAAATGTTTGTTTGGACAGCACCCACAAGCCGTTCAACCTTAGTTAATAATCTAAGACAGGTTTTATTAAGAGACAGAGTGTTAAAGAGGTGAAACGTGCAGACTTTGTGGGAAACACATGCTCAGACACATGTAATGCCATAGGCATTCCTGGACAAGTGACCGACAAGTCAAGAGAGAGTCAGGAGTGGAGATCTGAGGCCAAACAGGCAGGAAAATGTGGCTGCCTTAGCTCATGGCATAGTTCCTGCTCACAGCAGAGTGAACCTGACAGAGTGCTGCCAAGATGACCAGGAACTAGAAACACCTGAAATGAGAGGTTTAGACAGCTGGGTTTGTTCTGCCTTAAAAAGAGGATTGATGTGGCATCTTATTTCTTCCTTGAACTGCCTGATGGAGGAAGATGCCGTACTCTTCTCAGAGGTGCACAGTGAAAGGATGAGATGTTATGGACAAAAGTTGCATGAAAGGGAAGTTAGATATAGGAATTAGATCCTAAACCCTCCACTTTTTTCACCATGCCTCAAACTCTAGGAGAGGGTCCCAAAGAGGTTGTGGGATTTCCATCCTTGGAGATACTTAAAACTCAGCTGGACATGGGCCAGCACAGCCAGCTCTATGTTGGTCCTGCTTTGAGGGGTGGTTGGAGCAGAGGCCTCCAGAGATTCCTTATACCTTTTTTATGCTACAGTTTTAAGATACAGGCTAAGCCTCTCCACTTCTGATCTTCTGACATCTTCCCTCAGTTCCTCCTTATTAGTACAGCAGAGCAGAAAACTTCTTCTCTGGCCTTTGGGGAATAATCCTAGAGCAGCTGAGTGTGATGTAGTACAAAAGACACATAATGACTGTCAAGACAGGACCCAAGTTTCTCTAGTGAGGGGTTCAAACTGGGAACACCTTGTTCAGCAGAATTTCTTGTAGTTGGATGTTTATGTTCTTTGGACTTTCTCCGTGGTGCATTTGCAGTGGCAAAGCAGCGACTGTCTCGGGCTGCTTTAAGGAATGTGTTCTGGCAGTTTTGGGGTACTGCATGCAGCAGGTTAAGCAGTCCAAGTCTCCCAAAGGCAGGTAGAAGCAAAGCAGTCACTGTTGTGCTTAGGGTGCAGTGTCCATGCAGGGAAGTAGAAAATACATGGAGAAATTGAAATGACAGACAGAAAGGCAGTCCATTTACTAAATACTGCAAGGAATTTGTAGGAGTGGAAGTACATGG